>WNHD01004249.1:0-10000 GCA_011057455.1 Ganaspis sp. Gsp50 | reverse complement strand
ATTCTTCTTCTAAAGGTAATTAATACTTAATTACTCGGTATTGAGCAAGCGTATATAAGTACTTAATATTTCTGCGATTGTTGTCATGCGTCCACGATAACATTCTATTTATGAAAATGCAACCTCAAAAAAAATCACCACTCAATTGTCTAAATGATCACATAATTCACTGAAATACCATGCAAACTTTTAGACCAAATTTTCAGTATGCTTGAGTAAGTATAGTATTTTTGAGTATAGTTTTTAGTGTACCACGTAAAAACTTTCATTTTGGATAACAAGCAATAACTTCAACCCATTATTTCCGGATTTCGTAGACTTGTGCAACTATAAAAATTGGTTCCCTTTTCTCTTTCTGTAGATATTTAAGATAGACATGATTCCATTCTTGTATCATCGCAGTCAATTGGCATTCTTTTAATCGACATCATTCACTGCTTCTTCAATGTCACTGAAAAGGAATAATGAAAATAAAATCAAAAAGACGCAACTTAAGGAAATCAAAGACAGAGTAAATTAAAGGAACTTAAAAAATAGACAAATGTACTCAAAATTTATCTCAAAAGATGTGATTCAAAATTTGGGCCAAAAGATGTAATTCAAAATTTGTGTCAAAAAATATAATTCAAAATTTGTATTCAAAGAAATCAAAATTATTGTTGTTTCAAAATTACCGTTGTTACAAAACTACCGTTCTTTTAAAATTACCGTTCTTTCAAAATTACCGTTGTTTAAAAATTACCGTTGTTACAAAATTACCGTTCTTTTAAAATTACCGTTCTTATAAAATTACCGTTCTTTTAAAATTACCATTGTTTTAAAATTACCGTTCTTTTAAAATTACCGTTGTTACAAAATTACAGTTCTTTTAAAATTACCGTTGTTACAAAATTACCGTTGTTACAAAATTACCGTTCTTTCAAAATTACCGTTGTTACAAAATTACCGTTCTTTCAAAATTATTGGACTCTTAGTATTCAACGGATCATGTCTTTTCTTACAATTAGTATATTACAATAATAGGAAATAGCATATGAAGGTTATGAAAAATCAAATTAGAAGGTTCCTTTTCACTTGCGCTACAAAATTTTATGTATAGATACATCTTAAACATATTAAAGCCACAAATAAAGCAGTAAAAATGGAATTGAAAAGTCCTTTACGATTTTTCAAAATTTTGAGCCGTTGCGGAGTTATGAGAGTTCGAAGTTGGCCAATGGCGAACGCACTAGTTATCCATCCCCTGCAGCGTGACGTCACCGCAGCGGTACCACGTTGCCGCTTCGGTACCGTAGCAGGCACCTGATTGGTTAACTTCGAACCGTCGTAACTGCCGAACGGCTCAAAATTTTGAAAAGTGGTACAGGACTTTTCCATTTAATTTTTTCAGCTTTATTTTTTTTATTCGTTTTCTTTTCTTTTCGTTGTATTAAATTTCAATTAGGAAACAATTCGTATGAAAAAAAACGTAGTATTTTCGAAAGAGCAAATGTGAAATAAATTTTTGATTGGGTATGTCTAATTCTTTAGTCTGTTTTGAGATTTTGAGTGTAACTCTACCAAATTTCATTAAAATCGGTCAAAGTTCTCTACATGTCAAGGAAAGCGTGACAAACATCCGTGCGCGCGTAGATACATTTGGACATTACCTTTAAACTTCGTGTATATATGTGTACTTTTTGGATGAAAATGAGTTGATTTAGACTATTTTTGAAAAATCGGCATAATTAGAAGACTTTTTTACGAGGAAGGAAAATAATCAAAAAATATTTTGTGGTCAAAAAGAGGATCAAAAAACGTTTTGTGACAACTTTATCAAAATTTGTAAAGCAGTTATATAACTATTTTGAACGTTAAAGTTATTTTGACGTTAAAGAATTTTGAGGAAATTTATTTTTTCTTATTTAACGTGCGAGTTGGAATTTTTCAAAAACCTTCGCATTAGAAAAATGCGAAGGTTTTTGAAAAATTCCATTTAATATATAGTTTAGTATTCAATATAATATCATACATTTTTGAAAATTGTTTTTATTAGATTTTTTTGCTAATTTATTAGCATATAGATTTATTTGCTAAGACGAAAACAAAATGAATAAAAAATGAATTTTATATACAAAATGTATATAAAATCTTAAAATGAATTTTATATACAAAATGTATATATAAAATCTTAAAATGAATTTTATATACAAAATGTATATATAAAATCTTAAAATAAATGTTATATACATTTAAAGAGAGTAGAATTTTCCTTGCATTAAAATGTAGGAAGAATTTTGCTTATACATGAAAATGTAGTATTTAATTTGGTCAAAGAAGAAGCGATGTAAAAAAAACTACATTCCAGCTACTGCTGGTTAGAATCTTACGTAATGTTTTATTGCCTCAATCTTCCTCTGTGCCAGGAAAATATAAAAAATAAGAAATCCCTCCCAAGTATATAAATGTACAATTATTCTTGAATGACTTTCGACAAATTTACTCAAATATTTGCCCAATAAAACAAAATCGAAAACATTAACAACGAATAAATTTAAATTATTCCATATCTTCAATTTATTATATATATTTAATTCACTTTCAAATTTATGCCTATTTCTATGATTTTTTCCAAATTTTGTTCTACACTGACAACAATGTATGGTTAACTCAACTAGAAATGAATGTCAAATATGCCCTCACTATTCTTTCTGGTTAAATTAACTACAGAATTTTAGTTAAGTCAACCAGAATTTTGATTAAGTTAACTACGCAGTTTTCTTGAAAGTATCAACTTGATAACAAAAAGTATCAACTTGATACCAAAAAGTATCAAATTGATACCAAAAAGTATCAAATTGATCACAAAAAGTATCAAATTGATCACAAAAAGTATCAAATTGATCACAAAAAAGTATCAAATTGATCACAAAAAGTGATTATCAAATTTATTTGATAATTAAAATAAATTAATTATTAAGAAAATACAAAGAAATAGAGCTATAAAGTTTAAAATTAAATTAAAAAATGAGTTTGAAAAAAGGGTATATAAATTTGTTAAGATAAATTTAAGCTGATCATAAAATCTTCATCAATTTGATATTTTTGATATCAATTAGATACTTTTAAGTAAACTGTAGAATTTATGTTAAGTTAACCAAAATTCTAGTTAATCTAACCAGAGAAAATAGTAAGGGCATGTTTAACATTCCTTTCTAGTTGAATTAACCAAACATTTTTTTCAGTGTAGTGTTTCAAAAGTTATGAATTTTTCAAAATTAATCCTTTGTTTGTTTTTTCATGTTTATAACTTTTTTAAAATTAAATTTTTTTTAAAATTGTGTGCATTTTAGCTCAACTTTTCAAAAATATTGTGAAAAAAATTTTCCAAACATTTTTTAATACTTGATTCTTTTAATTGGTGGGTCCTATATGCAATAATAACACTTTAGGCGCGCGAACTCTTTGTTTTCTACTTACAGTATTGGTCAGACAATGTACTAGTTTACGTGTTTCGTCTGACCAATACTGTAAGTAGAAAATGAAAAGTTTGCGCGCCCAGTGTGCTATTGCATGGAACCCTCAATTTACAGCATATAAAAATTTACAAAAGAAGGTTTTATGCTATAAATTACAAAAAATCAAGTGAAACATTTTTTTGTACAAAATTTTCGAAAATTTCAGTTAAAGACTATATTATTTTTCAGTTTAGAAAACCATATTAATTCTCTCTAAATCTGAAAGAGTGCGGATTCGTTTACCCATTAAAATAGTAAGAAATTTGACTATTAATTAGTAGAAAACTACTAATTTACAGTAGAAAATTATTAATTTGAGAATTAAGTAAAATAATTTACTATTTCAAATTAGTAATTTTCTACTATAAATTAGTAGTTTTCTACTATAAATTAGTAGTTTTCTACTAATTAATAGTCAAATTTCTTACTATTTCAATGGGTAAACGAATCCGCACTCATTAAGAGTAGAAAAACTACTAATTCAGATTTAGAGAGTTAATACTTAGTAGAAAATGATTAATACTCGGAAGAAAACTACTAATTTATATTTTAAAAAAACTACTAATTTAATAAATATTTATTAATAATTTTGTAATAGTTTTAATAATTATTAATTGAAAAAGTCAAAATTCACACATTTCAATTTTAATTATTAAATTTCTATAGTAGAAAACTAGTAATTTGATTAGCGAATAACTACTAATTTAAATAATTAATTTCACATTTTGAATTGGTTGTAATGCAGTATACTCAAATTGCAGTAGTTTCCTACTAAAAACTACTTGTTTTCTACTTAAAATTTGTGTAATTTTCACTATTTAATAGTATCCAATATAGTTCCCTTCTTTTTAAATCTGAATTAGTAATTATCTACTAATTCAACGGTGAAAAGTTGTTTACGAATTGAAATAGTAAATATTTTAACGTTTACTATTTTTTATAGTGAAAACTACGCATTCTTAGTAGAAAGCTAATAATTTCATTAGTAAATAACTAGCAATTTAATTAATAAGTAAATACTATTTTAATTAATAGAATGACCAATAGTTCACTACTCTCTAAATTTGAATTAGTAATTTTCTACTAATTCAATAGCGAAAAGTCGTTTATCGTTTGAAATAGTATACATTTATTATTTTTTATTAAAAGAAACTACTAATTAATTAGTAGCATGTAACTACTTTTAGTAGAAAACTACTCATTCAATTAGTAGAAAACTACTGATTCAATTAGTAAAAGACTACTAATTTAATTAGTAAGCCATGTATTACTCCCAGCTCTACTAATTTGCGTCCACAGACGACTTTTAATAGGAGTACTCGCATTTGCCTGGACCGCCTGTAATAGGCTTGCTCGCCAGTGGGTAAGGAAACAATTTAATTAGTAATTTTCTAATAAAAATAGTTATTTTCTACTAATTAATTAGTAGTATTTTACTAAACATTAGTATATTTTCACTAAAGAAATTAGTACTTTTTCACAACTCTCTAATCTCTTAATTAGTAATTTTCAACAGCGAAAAGTCGTTTACTGATTGAAATAGCAAACATTTACTAATTTTCAGTAAAAAAAAAGACTACTAATTAGTTGAATACAACTATTTTTTAGTAGAAAATTACTAATTACATTAGTAGTTTTTCTACTAATTGAAATATTCAAAGTTTGCTTTATCAGTGATTAAAAACCTATTAATTTAATTAGTAAGCTTCTCCTAGAAAATATAACTATTTTCTACTAAATAATTAGTACACAGAAAAAACAAAATGTTCTTTTTCAATGCATCATCCGTTAAATTCCAAGATAAATTGGAATTCTACAGGCATATGCCTGTAAAAATTCAGGTTCATCTTGAAATTTAACATTTTGCTTTTTCTGTATAATTTTCTACTAAAAATTAGTAAAGATTTACTATTTCAATCTGGCAAACGACTTTTCGCTGTTGAATTAGTAAATAATGACTAATTCAGGATTTAGAGAGTCAAAATAAGTAGTTTTTCACTAAAAATTAGTAAATGTATATTTCAATATCGCTAAATGATTTTTCGTCATTCGAATTAGTAGAAAATTACTCTCTAAATTTGAATTAGTCATTTTCTACTAATAAATAGGAGAAAAGTCGTCCACCTACTGAATTAGTAAAATTTTACTAATTGTTAGTAGAAGGCTACTAATTATTTAGTAGAATATCAGTATCTTTTAGTAGAAAATTACTAATTGTAATAGTAAAATTCGATTATTTAAATTAGTAAAAAACTATTAATTCAATTAGTAATTTTCTACTAAAAAAAATAGTGATATTCGACTAAAAAAATAGTGGTATTCGACTAAAAAAATAGTGATATTCTACTAAAAAATTAGTAGTTTTCTACTAACAATAAATAAAATTTTACTTATTCAATAGGTGGACGATTTTTCCCCTATTCATTAGTAGAAAATGACTAATTCAAATCTAGAGAGTACTAATTCAAATTTGGAGAGTATGCATGCTCTTTAAATCAGAAACAATAGAAATCTTCTATTTCATAGTGAAGACTGAGCAACTAATTCATTTAGTAAATTGTACCGAAAAATAGTAAAATTCTACTGTACTCTCTAAATCTGAATTAGTAATTTTCTACTTATTCAACAGCGAAAAGTCGTTTAGCGATTGAAATAGTAAACATTTACTATTCTTTAGTAAAAATATACTAATTCATTAGTGCTTACAATATAACTATTTTTTAGTAGAAAATTACTAATGAAATTAGCAGTTTTCTACTAATTGAAATAGTAAAAGTTCGCATTTTCAATTAGTAAAAAACTACTAATTTCATTAGTAGTTTTCTACTAAAAAATAGTTATATTCTACTAATTTATCAGTAGTTTTCTACTAAAAAATAGTTATATTCTACTAATTTATTAGTAGTTTTCTACTAAAAAATAGTTATATTCTACTAATTTATTAGTAGTTTTTTACTAAAAATTAGTAAATGTTTACTATTTCAATCGGTAAACGACTTTTCGCTCTTGAATTAGTAAATAATTACTAATTCAGGATTTAGAGAGTAAATTAGTGAAAAAAAAAAAAAATTTACTAATTTACAGTAGAATTTCACTAAAACTCAGTAGAATTTAACTGATAATCAGTAGAATTTAACTGATAATCAGTTGAGATTTACTAATTGAATTAGTTGCTCAGTTTTAGCTGTGAAATTAGTAGATTTCTACTGATTCAAATTTAGACCGTGTACATATAAATACTCTCTCTAAATCTGAAATAGTTAAATATAACTAATTCGATAGTAAAAAGTCAGTCACTGATTCAATTAGTCAAATATAACTAATTCGACAGTAAAAAGTCAGTCACTGATTCAGTTAGTCAAATATAACTAATTCGATAGTAAAAAGTCAGTCACTGATTCAGTTAGTCAAATATAACTAATTCGATAGTAAAAAGTCAGTCACTGATTCAATTAGTCAAATATAACTATTGTTAAAAAGTAACTAATTTATTAGTTACTAATTTATTAGTTTTTTGATTAATGAATTAGTCAAATATAACTAATTATTGTTAAAAAGTAACTAATTTATTAGTTACTAATTTATTAGTTTTTTGACTAATGAATTAGTCAAAAAATAACTAATTCAATTAGTAAAGAATAACTGCTTCAATTTGTTATATTTTGACTAATAAATTAGTTATATTTCACTAATAAATTAGTTATTTTTCACTAATAATTAGTTATATTTGATTAATTGAATCAGCGACTGACTTTTTACTATCGAATTAGTTATATTTGACTAATTCAGATTTAGAGAGCGGTTTTCTACTAATGTAGAATGGTTAATGTATGTACATTTTTCTAAATAAAACATATTTTCACACTGCAAGTTACATATACCAACATTATTAACCAAGAATAAAAACGTATTTTCTTTGAAAGTGAAACTCGATTATAAAAGTGAATCTAGAGTTTATATAAGACATGTCTTTCAATTATAATTACCACGTGTTTCTTCGATAATTTCCTGACATTTCGTCCACATTTTATTTTACAATTCCCACTGTATAATCCTCTGCAAATAGCACTTTCCTTATTAATGTCTTGACACTTTTATCATTTTTCTCTTAAATGATTCAGTCTCTTTCATCATTTATTCAAGTCGACAGGAACACCTTCAGGAATTTCGAATCACTCTATAAGCAATTTTTAACCACTCGCAAAATATCACAAGCATTAATGATTAATTCCGAATCACGAACATTAGCAATTTCGAATCGCAAACATTTATAATTTCGAATCACAAACATTTGAAATTTTGAATCACGAACATTGAAAATTTTGAATCACGAACATTAGGAATTTCGAATCGCAAACATTGATAATTTCGAATCACAAACATTGGAAGTTTTGAATCACAAACATTGGAAATTTTGAATCACAAACATTTGAAATTTTGAATCACGAACATTGGAAGTTTTGAATCCCAAACATTAGGAATTTTGAATCGCGAACATTGATAATTTCGAGTCACAAACGTTTAGAATTTTGAATCACAAACATTACCAAATCCCTCGTAACATTAATGAATATTATGTACTTTAAGGAATTCCGAATCACGAAAATTAACTTGTCATGTACATTAACAACTTGCAAACCACACGCACATGTGCACTGCAAAAATGTCCTTTTTTCAATGGTCCGAAAAAAAACGAGTCTTTTGCAAAACGAGTCTCAAGAATAGATCATAGCACTCTAAATGTCAACGATCTTAACATAAATCGCTCTTTAATAAACCACTTTCACCTTTTCACCATTTGTGCACAATACAGCATAAAATGCCACAGGAATATATAAAAGCCACATAGGCATCAACTTTTTCTACTGTTTTGTTTTTCTACAACTTTTTCTCACTTTTTGGCTATTGAAACCAAACACGTGCATTATGTTATGATGACAAGAATCCTCTCCCGTAGCCTCTACTCCTCATAATTAACTTGTGTCCCTATCTCCGAAAATCACTTTTTCGACAACAATGATCAAATGACGAAAACCGGCACAATGATTGCAATGATCAAACGACGAAAACCGGCACAATGATTGCAATGAGCGAAAATCATTTCAAACACGACAGTGATCACGTGGAATATTAATAAAGTGCATGCTTAAGGATGCTGAATGCGAGTGCAGTTGTCTCTTGCCATTTCTCTGTAATGGATGTGTTAGAGTGTGGCGTACCTGTGAGGTAAATAAAAGAGACGAGTTTGCCGTGTTACGGCACTGCAACGCGCGCAGTGAAGCGATTTTTTACAGGAGTGAGGAAGATTGAGAGTGAGGGAGCTAAAAATATTGGTGAGGAGGGAAGAGGGAAGAGGGAAGAGGGAAGAGGGAAGAGGGAAAAGGGAAGAGTGAAGAAAACTGGAGGAAAAGAGAGAATCGAGTGAAGCGGGTAGATAGTTGTGTGTTTACCTGGTGGGGAGCACTGGCAGAAGTCATTCCAAGTTAAGGGGAAGAGCTGTCCAGGAACGTGAGGAGTCACTAGTGTGGTATGGTATGGTGAGACCGGACGGAACAAGCTGCTGCGAAGCAGTGGTTCAAGTCGGAGAGGAGGGAGTGGACCAACTGGGTTCACCAACGATAGTAGTTCAATGACCGAAAAGTACCGAGAAGACTCTAACAGTTGCTATACCTATACCCCATCATCACCGTACCTGCTAATGCTAAAACAGACTTTGCTTTTCAAATGCTCAAAATGCCCGCAACCATTCCTCACCACACTCATCTGCATTATCTTCTACTTTCCAATCTCTCTTTTCTTCTCAATTCCCTTTTTAATCTTCTTTTCCATTCGCTTTTCAATTCGAGGCTGGCTACGCTTCCTGGAAACCAGGAAAAGTCGGGCAATTTTATTTCGTAGGGAAAAGACAGGGAATTTTGTTTCGTATGGAAAAGACAGGGAATTTTGTTTCGTATGGAAAAGACAGGGAATTTTATTTCGTATGGAAAACTCGGGGAAAATGAAAAATTATCTGGGAAATGATGTATTGCTTCGATATATGCGAGGGGTCGTCAACTAAGGTATTCTTCGTACACTTGACAGATATTCTTGAATATTCCGTAGATATTCCCGTATTCAATATTCTCAGTATTCGAAAGAAATTTTCAAATAATATTCCAGAATATATAAAAATATTCAGTATTAATCTAAAGTATTCTTAAATATTCTTAGATATTCTTAAATATTCTTAGATATTCTTAGATATTCTGGAGTACTCTCTAATAAACTTAATATTTTTATAAATACCATATTCATTTTTTATTTCAATTTTAGGTGCAAAGGGAAAATTTCAATTTTAAATAAGGGGATTATCTTCCAGAAAAAGGGGATTTTTAAATGAAGAAAAAAAAGAATAACATAGTACCTAATATTCAAAAATTTTAAAAACGTTAGTTAATCTCTTGCTATTAATTTAAAAATACAAAATTGATTTCCTTTCAATCAATGAGTTTCCCATGATCTCC
>WNHD01004248.1:0-13604 GCA_011057455.1 Ganaspis sp. Gsp50 | reverse complement strand
CATTAAGTGTAAAACATAACAGGCAAAAATTACGTAAATGATTGTAAAATGTATCAAATTTTATTCTCTATTTGTAAAATATAGCATCACTTACTTCAGACTTCTTTTAATTTAAAAATATTAATTAAATTGTAATATATAACAAGAAAAATTCAAATAATATGTAAAAACGGTCTAAGCTCTTGAGAACACTTTGACCGATTTTAATGAAATTTGGCACAATTATTACACTCATAATAATGAAGAAACCGCCACAAGGAATTTTAGAAATAATCAATCAAAAAATTTTCAGAACACTTTTTCCTTTTAAAATATAGTTTTTTAAATAAATTTTTTTCCCTATTAAAATTTCAAGTAAGTAATGACAGAATTTTATTCCTTGCATTGAGACGAATCGAATGATCTATATAAAGTATATATTTGACCAATAATTAAAGGAGTAAATGACAATTTTGTCCAATTTTTGACATTTAAACTTCGATTTTCATGAGATAACTTTTAAAATTTTAATTTTTAAATTATATTTCCTTTTATAAAAATTTTCTACGTTAAAAAATGAATCCACTGACCTATATATAGTATATATTTTTCCAAGAAGTGATAGATTTAATAACATTTTTTTTTTTTGATTTTTGACATTTAAAATCAGATTTTATAATATAACTCATAAAATTTTAATTTTTCAATGACAGTTCCTCTTGCAAAATTTTTCTACATTAAAAAACAAATTGATTGACCTATATAAAGTATATATTATACTAAAAATTGATAGAGTAAATAAAAGTTTCTATTTAATTAATAAATTATTATTTTTAACTTTATGAAGCAAAATGTTTGTGGAATAAACACCTAGTTGTTTTAAATTATTAAGTATGATATTAGCTATCACTACCAATTGATTTTATTCAACTTTATGACATAAACTTAGTTTTATTAGACTTTAAATGTTCGAATTTATTCCTGTAACTCTACTTGTCCCGTACACTAGTTTTCAAAGTTTTAAGGGCATGTGATAGAAAAATAAAGTAGATGGTCACGTGACCCATAAGGCAAAACTTGTCCTCGATTTTACTCTTAAAATAATAAACATATCGTTATGAAAATTGGTATACTTTCATAAAATATCATTAGAATGGTCTGTCTGGTATGAATTCATTAATAATTCTGTTCAAAAGTTATATTTTATAAAATTATTTATTATTTTAAGAGTAAGATCTAGCACTAATTTTGCCTTATGGATCATGTGACCACCTACGTCATTTTCCCTCACATGCCCTTAAGTCATAAATCTTTTAAAAAAATAATAATTAATGGTTCTGCGTCACATTTCATTGAAGTTAATGAAATAAGGATTATTTTTATATAAGAGTAAATAAAAATGTTCAATTATCTTAAAAGTTTGAGGCTCTCAAAAATTATCTCTAGATTTTAACCATTTCGACCGTAATCACTTTCTTTATGAATTTATTCGATTGAGACGCTTGGAACTTAGAAAATCCTTACTGGAATTAAAACTATAGATTATTAAAAAGATTTGTAGACAGTGTTCATTAGTGTTCTTTAGGTCTCAATGAAATAATTGTAATTTAGAGAACTCAAAATACCTCAAGATAAAGCTGAAAAACGACCGTAATTCGTTTTGTACTCCACGAAATTCAAATAAAATTGTTTTAAAACTTTTAAATTATGTGTGAAAAGTAATTGCTTAATATTGTTTTCATGTACTGCAAGAGACAATCGTTTATAAGAAAAATATTTTAACAATTAAATGCTATTACGGTCGACCATAATGAATTTTATTTTTGTTTTTTTAAGTGTGAAATTCTTGATTTACTTATTTTGCATTGAATATACTGATAAAAAAGTAAGAGAAATAGATGTAGAACAAATGCAATGTTAATTATTGATTTGATTCTATACGCATATAATTATAATTTAACAAACAAACGCTTAGTTTTTTTGTTGTAGGTTATGGATAATTTTATTTTTAAAACTTTTAATAACTATTTGGAGGCAGTATCTTTGATCTGCCCTTCTATGGATTTTGGAAGTTTATTATTGAAACTATAATTGAACATCATTTAAATATTGTGCTCGAAAATAAAATTTCCTTCTTTTTTTTATGAAAAAGTTAAAGGTTTCTGACATATGTCCTTATGCTTTTAAAAAAATATACCATTTGCGTAAAAGTATAATTAATTAGTTAGTATTCTTAAGTTAACTTTTTTTAATCAAAATACATTGAGTCTGTTCTTGCGTTGGATGCGAATTTTCATTAAGTTAAAAATAATATAATTAGAATATGTGACCTAGACAGTGAAAAGGGGACTTACGTGTCAAAAAATCATTTTTCACTTTTTTCCCGATTGTCGTAGATTTTTAGATGCTTTTTCACATGGTGCAAACCAAAAAGTCATAACTATTCAAAAAGTTCATTAAAACTGAAGCTAAAAGAGAGTACTTTTACAAAAAAATGTGTTTTTTAAAAATCTATGAAGAAGAAAACAAATGATTGAAATCGCTTAAAACTCGTTGCTCGGAAGTTTTTGGGGTCGCTGATTACAGATCCGGTGTAAGTTTTTAAAAATTCAAAATGTCGGTTCCAATATGGCGGACAAAAATTAAAAACTCATCAGATTTGCTTAAAACTGACTACTCGGGGATTTTCCGGGTCGCACATTACGAATCTAGCATAAGTTTTTTAAAATTCAAAATGGCGATTACAATATGGCGGACTAAAATTTAAAAACTTATCGAATTCGCTTAAAACTGGTTCCTCGATGGTTTTCGTGGTCGCTAATTACGAATCTTGCATACTAATAAGTTCTAGCAAAAATGTAGAAAATATAGCAAAACTAGTAAAATCAAAATGTCGGAAAAAATTAAAAATGTATCCGATTCGCTTAAAACTAATTTTAAACGAATGCAATGAATTGTGTAATCTGCGACTTAGCATAAGTTTAAATTATCGAGTTTATATCGAATTTCTCTGATTGGTAAAATCCTCATTGTTATTGACACTTGTATTCAGTTTATTGTATTTTATCCTCACACTCAAAGGTTTTTCGCGTAAGTTGCGACATTCGAATTACTGAACTAATAACAGTAAATAATAAGTGAGTTTACAAATGTTATAATTGTTATCGCTCTGGGCGACTTCCTGCGTCTTCTGACGTGACGTTTCACTCCAAGTGCAAGAAGTTTTAAACGAATTCGATAAGTTTTCAATTTTTGTCCCCCATATTGGATCCGACATTTAAAATTTTTAAAAACTTATGCTATATTCGTTATCAACGACCCCGAAAACCCCCGAGTAGCCTGCTTTAAGCAAATCCGATAAGTTTTTAATTTTCAGTACTGTTAATTTTGTCGTCAGCTATATTGGATCCGACATTTTTAATTTTAAAAACATAACACCGGATTCGTAATCAGCGATCTCAAAAGTAAGGAATTTGAAGTCATTAAAGCGTAAAGAAGTATTAATATTAACTTGTTAACTTTAACATCGTTTTTCTCGAAATCTTGTATTTGCACGTAATCCCCCTTTTCACTGTCCAGTTTACATGTCTATAAATGTACTTGTTCGTTCATAATTACCTTATATATTTATTTTTTAATTAATTTATATATCGAAAAAGGTCATTCATATTTAGTTGGTATAAAATACATACATCCTAAGTTTTATTTTAAAATAAACAAAAAAATATGCAAAAATTATAAAATATTCCTTATCTTCTAAAAAATATTAAAATTTTCAAAATTTGTATTCCATTTTTAAAGAAAAAAGTAAATAACTTTAGAAAATTTTACAGCAAATTTAAATTACTTTTATCATAAGCTCTCAAAAAGCCCCAAATTTCTTTCTTATCAAAAAATTTTTTCACCTCCTCCCCATAGCACTAAACTTTGTGCCACATTATAATTTTTTCATTTATATTAACTTTTGTTAGCTGGAACAAGAGTGGGGATACGACAAAAATAAGAGGCATCTTATATTACAAACGGTACTTTTTTTCTGTATAGGTACATTATATGACTTGAAGACGAAGCTTTACTTTTGATAAATTGAATAAGCTGTATAGGGGCCATTCATATATTACGTAACGCTTCAAGGGGGAGGGGGGGTTAAGCTGTTTGTTACGATATTTAGAAAAAATGGCGCTAATGTATGCAGAAGTGCGTTACGAGGGGGGAGTCAAAATTTTCTAGAAAAGCGTTACGTAATATATGGATGGCCCCATAGCAAACTGCGAAAATAATATCGACAATTTCTGACTATTACTCCATCACAACTGACAAACAGAGCTATACAACTGGCAATTATGACTATATAGAAAAAAATATTCTTTCGTTTTGTATACTCCTATATTTTTGTTTTTTAAGAACATGTGATGAAATATGACGTCAGTGGTCACATGACAAATAGGCAAGACTTGTCCTCGGTCTTATTCCCATAATAACCCGACAAGAAGGCTGATTTTACCTTCATTTAATGATTTTGCTTACAAAATTTGAAATAACATTCTGTTCATCTTAATTCACTTTTTAAAAAAATTTAAATAAGAAGAAAAAACGAGTTTCAGAAAGTAAAATATATTTCTGAATTTGTTGTGTCCACATTTTAATGTAATTAACTAGTTCTTTAATTGCTTTAGCTTAACAAAAGAAGATAGTTAAACTTTTAGAAAATCGACAATAATAGGTTATGTTAAAAAATTTACAATTTTATTTGCTTTACATAACTGATTTGTACGTTACGGTTAGTATGATGCATCAGTAGTAGTGCAAAATTTCTAACTAAACAATAAAAAATACAAATAAAGCGTATTGCAAGTAAAAAATATAAAATTAAATGCTCCAAATTGGTATTGTTATTTATTAAATTTATTAAAATTAATATTTCCTTTTTATGATATTGAAAAAAGAAATGAACGATAATGTCTGACCCACTTGACAGACACAAAAAGTCATTTGCACTAAATAGATTAAAAAAATTTAAGATGCAAAACTCCCACATTGTTGGTTGGTTGGGTAGGGAGTGGGCGGGATTCGAAATGTAGCCACCTCCACGTGGTGAATCCTGGGTCTTCTTCTCGAAACTGTACTCGAGAAGAAGAGCGAAGAGCTACATATGTTATATTTATAAAAAAAGTACTGAAAGAATACGGGTAATTTATATTGGTTTTATAGAAAAGTTTATTAAACGATAAAACGCTTGCAAACAAATTAATTCGCTACCCTGCTGAAAAGCATGAAAAAGTTTAATTTCTCTAGCCAAATTCAATGCTTAAGCAAGTTATTTTTCTCCAAAAACTAATCTTAATCTAGATTCAATGCTAGCAATAGGTGCGCAACTCCAATTACAACAAACGTCCGCAAAATGTCCAATTCTACACCCAAGTCAAACGATCAGAAAAGGAATCATCAACACATAGGTTAAGCACCAGCGCGAAGAACATATAAGCGTAATGCTGTCAAAGTTTCAGTTTCTACACTCAAATTCAAAGCAAGAAGCAGTCCATTCTCTCCACCATGGTCAAGGAATAATCTCCACCTAGATCCAAGTTAGCTGAAAAGTCCGCTACTTCTATTAGAAGAAACGCTGGTAAATTTGCCTGTTTTTCCTCAAGGTCAAACCGTCAATATGAAGGAATCAACCCGACCTAGATCCAATGCTGGAGAGAGGAATAAAGCTTCAACGCAGGTACAACGCCCGCTAAGTGTCGAATCAAAAACAGTTTGTAGCTTAGCAGTCACTCTGCAGTAACCGCTGCTGTTGTCGGTAAGACGGGGCACGTTGTTAAGCTCTATGTAAACTCGTATGCTCTCACACTTCGACATGCCAAGTTCTTTAGAAATACCACTAGAAACGAGGATGACAGATGTGGAGATTTGCATTTACTTTCGACAGGTTCATCACTTTAACAAGTTGCAACACTTTCAAAAACTTTACCTAGTTCAACAGCTCGAGAGAGAACAATTCCAATTCAATCCAGGTACAACGCTGACAAAATCAATCATCTTCATCTAGATCCAAAAACAGGTACACAAATCCTATTATAACTTGGGCTCGCGAAATATCCTTTCCTGCACATACAGGTCAAACAATCCATCGAGAAGTAAACATCTACATCCTACTCTAGAGCGAGTAATACTAAGATGCCATGGTCGCAGAATGTCCGTTTCTTCATCCAAACTCAACGCTCGAATAAATTCTTTTTCTCCACCCAGACTTGAAGAACAAGAAGAACTCATCTCTATCTAAACCCAATGCTGCTTGAAGGTCTGTATCTCCTATTCCAACAAGCGCAACGCAAAATGTTCAATTTTCAATTCAAATCGAACGATCCAGACGGAAGGCACCTGAATAAAACGCCAACCAAAGAATTGCTCAGATGCAACCGCTCACAGAATGTCCTGTTTCTTCCCAGAAATCCAACACTCGCAGATGATCTTTTTTCTGACCCAGGCTCTTGAATGTAAAATAACTAATCTCCATCTAGATCCAAGGCAACCGAAAGGTCCTGTACTCTTATTGGAGTAAACGCTGTTGAAATATCCTGTTTTACACCAAGATAAAGCGAGCGACAAAGGAATCAGCCCCACCTAAATCCAACGCTGGCGAGAGGAAGAAAACTTCAACCCAGGTGCAGCACGCAAATTTTATAATTTTAATAAAAGTGAATAATTACTGAAGATTAGCAATAATACCAGTTTTCATAACGCAAATAGTTTTCAGACATTTCATAATTTAGTTTTATCTTTTATTTCTGTCAATTTTTTATAAACTTTAAGAACTTAACAAATAAATATAAAATAAAAATCAGTAATTGAATATATTGTTTTAGCATATAATAGTATATAGGATAATATTGCTCATTAATAGTTAATAATAACAAACGCATTTAGGTGCAATATGGAGTCATTTATGAAACGCATCGCAAGATCCTCTCTACAAAGTATCCTGTTTCAACAAATTTCAGCCATCAAGGAATCAATACCTTCTACTTTCAACTCTGGCGATAATAATATCCATACGCATCTTCAACAGAATGTCAGTTTCTTCACCCTAATCTAACACGCGACGCAGTTCTTTTTGTCCATCCAGGGTCTAGGAACACAAAATGCCTGCTGATATCCATTTAGATTCAACGCTGCAAAACCTGCAAAACGCTGCAACTACTGTTACCACAAACGTTTACACAGAATCCTATTCTTCACCAAGGTTGAACGATCCAGCAAGAAGACAATGGCACCTAGAGTAAATGCAGATACAACGCTTCGTCATCCGAATGCAACACTTGAATAAGCTCTTTTTCTCTATCCAGGATCAAGGAACAAAAAATGATTCATCTCTATCTAAGTCCAACGCTGCGAGAAGATTTGAATTTTTTATTTACACAAACGCTTGCGAAATGGCCTTTTCTCAATCCAGATCAAACAATCCAGAAAGTAAGCAACATCACTTGAATTTACCACTGACCGGAGAATTGTTCAGATGCAACGCTCACACAATGTCCTGTTTCTTATGAAAAATCCAACACTCAAAGAAGTCATTTCTCCTCAGCCAAGGTCTTGAATAAAAAAAGAACTCATACGATCGATAAAGGAATCAATTCCACTTAGGTCCAACTCTGGAGAGAGGAATACAACTTCAATCCAGGTACAACACACAAAATTTTTAATTTTAAGAAAGCTGCATCATTACTATAAGCTTAGCAACCTACCTCTCCCTAACGAAAATAATTTTCATCTATTTTAAAATTTAGTTTTATATTTTATTTCCATCACTTTTCTTTTTTTTTTACATAAACTTTTGTAAAGTAAAACAAAAAATTATAAATGTAACTCAGCAATTTAATCTCTTGTTTTAGCATATAACAGCATGCAGCATAAACATTGTCCATTAATAATTAACAATAACAAACATATTTAGGTACATATGGAGTCATTTGTGAGACGCATCATAAGATCCTTTCTTCAATGTATTCTGTTTCAAGGAATCCAAATGATCTACTTCCAACGCTGGCGCAACGCAACATCCGCAGAATTTCCGTTTTATCACCATAAGCCAACGCTCTCAGCAGTTCTTTTTGTACATCCAGGATCAGAAAAGGACTCATATCCATTTTAATCCAACGCTGCGAAAAGGTCCGCAATTCCTATTGCAACAAACGCTTGCGAAGTGCCCCATTCTCCATCCAGGTCGAGAAATCGAGACAGAAAGCAACATCACCTGAATTAAACGCTCGCAAAATATACATCTTCATCTGTATCCAACGTTACCAAAGAATCCTCAACTCCTGTTATAAAAAACGCTGGTAAAATCTCCTATTCTCAACCCAGGTGAAATCATCCAACATGGAACCAACATTATCTAGATGATTAAATACTGAAATCATCTGCACCTTCATTCAACGCTACACAAAGTTCCTCATCTTCTTTTACAACAAGCTCTCCGAAAAGATTTGCATCTCCTTCCAGGTCTAACAATTTAGAAAGGACTCAATTTCACTTAGGTTCAACGATTGGAAATTGTCTATGTCTCCGTCCACAACCATTCTTCAAGAGATTTCCATATCTCCATTGAAATACAGCGCTTTAAAGATGTCTAAAACTCTACATTATCTTACCATGGGAAAAGCAGAGAATCATCTTGCATTGAACTTATGGATGCTTTTTGTTAATTTGTTAATTGTTTTTATTATTATAATTTAATTTAATTTTTTATTAAAAACTGTTTTTCTCCATTGAATGCATAATTTTTAAAAACATATATACTATATTATTCGCTATTCGTTTTCACATTAAATGAATAATGGTCACTAAAATATCAAAAATTTACACTAACAGTGAGTCTTTATTAACAAAAATCTATTAGTGATACATTTTTGATCAAGAAAAGAACAAAAGCATTATGATACTAATCAATTTTCTTTTTTTCTTTATAGCTTAAAGTTTTACATTCTTAGAAGAATTTTGGGAACAAGAATTACACTTCCAGGTTATGGAGAGACTTTAAGAGCACTTTGGTTTTCGTTTAACCGTTCGTGGTACGCATAGAGTTAAAAATTTTATAATAAAATTAAATGGTTTCATTACGTTCAAGTGAAATCGTTAATTGTAAACATTTCGCTTTTTTTATTTATTTTTGCCTGTCGTGTTAACGTGTCAAGCGAAGGATCAGCAGCATGTACAGAAAAACCTTTTTTGATATTTTAAAAGCGTTTAATGTCCGACACAAGATAGTTCTAATCTATATAAATAACTGTTTATTACATGTAATAACTTTATATAAAATGTTTCTTTATATTATTTGCTCTCATAATTTTAAAAAATCATCGATATTCGCACTTGATTTCACGCTCGTTTAAAAAATAAATTATTATATAAATATAAAGAAATTATGTATTTTTTTGTTTGTTAATCTTATCATTTGTTAAAATTAGATTTATTCATTAAATGTAAATATACAGAATTCAACTTGTCACTGGTACTGATTTTATTTGTAATTTGAAGATATTTCATAATTAAAATATTACTATTTTTAAAATAATTTTTTTCCCACAGGTACGAACCGGGCGCTTTTCGGTACCTAGAGACCTGGTCGAAAGTCGTTCATCTTTTCGACCATAAGAAAAATGGTGTCCTTGTTTTACCAACGGAAGACAACGATACACAACCCACGCGTTTTATCTTCCGTTGGCAAAACAAGGATGCCATTTCCTTACGGTCGAACAGATGAACAACTTTCGGACCCTCTCACTCTCTGTATCTCAAATCGCCTAGTACGTACCTTTAGAATAAAAAATATCCTGAGTGACAACAGTCAATATGATGGGCGATACTGGAGAGAAAAATATCGATACTTTAAACCATCAATCCGATACTGAGTAGGATACCAAGGAAGGAGTATCGATTCCTCGATACCTATATAGCATATATATTAATAATGTTAATAATATATACTGATATTAATCATAAAGTAGTACATGAAAACGGTCAGATTTTGTGAGCAGAATTTCTTGTCTATTAATTAATTAAAATTAACAGCGTATAGATTTCAAATTATTTGTGATAATTTTTTTGGCGTATATTTGCTTTTCCAATTAGAAACATAATCTTTTATTGCATATTTCTACATGTTATTTTAAACAAAATAAGTCAGTAAAAAGTACATCAAAAAATTCAATATCTCAAACAAAATCGCTATTTCTGATTATCTGTAGTTTTGTTTCAGAAACTGAATTTTTTAAAACTTTTGTTTAAATGTACTTTTTACTGACACATTTTGTTTAAAATAACATTTAGCAACTTTCTAATAAAGAAAATTTCAATAAAAGTTTATATTTCTCATTAGAAAAACAAAATTTCACACAAAAACATAACCTCATTGTCAATGTGTGTCCTATTCCACCTAAAAAGCCCCCATCCTCTTCACTAATTCCGGCTAGAAAAAATGAATTAATTACAGTGTTGTATCGACAGAACGATACCAAGCAATTGGAATCGATACTTAGTATCGATACATAGCCAAGAATCGGTACCGGGTATCGATGTATAGAATACAAGAGTATCAGTAATTAGCGACATAGTGTAAAAGACAGACAATTTGTCTACAATAATGTTTGTGCACTCGTTCTCGTCTCGAGCTATAAACATCAACGTAAATGAATGGATGTCTTTCAACTCTTGTTGATATATAAAACAGCTCTTTTTATTAAAATATATTAAAAGTATTCTACCATTTTTAATCACTTACTTTTTAGCTGCATTGTTTTCTTCGTTCTTCTGTTTGTTGCATGGCAATTATTGAAGGCCATTTTTGGAGTAATAGAAATTAATTTTTGTAATCTGTTAATTGTACATAATTAGAGAATCTTATAAAAATTGCTGTTAAACAGTTTTTTAAAAATAGTTCAATATACCAGTGTGCATCGGTATTTTGTACATTTTCAAGAAATTGGTCAGTTTTAAAGTTAGTTCAAAATATCTTCATTTCCAGGTATATTGGACTTATATCAAAATTCCCAATATTACAAGTACTTTCAACTTTAATGTTCAATTTACCTGACTCAACATAAAAAAATAATCATTATACCATCTTTACATTTTTATGAGTTTAAAAAAACTCATAAACTATATTTTATAAGTTCAAAATACCTTCCTAAAATCTAAGTTTTCAATACCTCATTTGATGGGTATGTTCAACTAAAATCTGTACGCATGTCGCGGACTGGAAAAGTCGTGACATTTAGATATCGGAATGACAGGATGTCATTTGTTTCTTCATGTGAAAGTAACATTAATTTTTACGCTTTGGGGAAAAATAACGCATAGGAACGTTCGTCATTTTTGGGAACGTTCGTCATTTTTGCCCTATGGAAAAAATGAAAAGCTTTTTAATATTAAGGAACAAATGAGTGTCATGACATCCAGTTACTCAGATATCAAATGTCGCCATTTTTATGTCTGTGGGATAAAAAAAATATTCAAGTGGAATAGATTCGGATTCTGTTCTACACAAAACTCAAAACTACCAGAGTTTCATTGGAAAAGTTAGGAACATATCCTAGATTTTGAATTGTAATTTAGCAAATATCTGAGGGTCCACCTTCATCATTTATATTTCCTTAAGTTTTCTTTAAAAAAAAAGAAAATAAAGTAAAGTGTGTTATTAATGCTTGATTTATTATTTAAAAAAAAACTTTAAAAAAGCAGCAGTTGAAGGTTTATCTTTATTAATAATGTGCTAGGGTAAACCGTACAGTGGTCGGCCAGTTAAAGATTTTTATTGATATAATTTGACTTTAAGCATCAAAAAAATATGGTTTAGAAACAGGTAAAAATTTAGCAATTTGTAAGGACTTCCCCTCTATTAGTATCAATTAGTATACATAAAATATAATAACGGAAAATTAATTTTTAAATATGAAAAAAATTAGTTTTTCAAAATTCTCAAAACAGACAGTAGTCGGCCACTTAAAAATAATCAATTCGGTAAAGTTAATATAAAAAATGAAATTACTATTTTTTTTTTATTTTAACAATACAATGTTGGTCTTGGGGGTTATCTTGAAAGGAAACACGAGTAAAATTTACTAAAAAATATTTTTTACCTGTTCAAAAATTGTTTTTTAAAAAAATACGAAGAATGACAGTAGTCGCACACTTTTCAAGACTTTGAAAATCCTTTAAGAAATCAATATTTTGCTATTATTTAAGTTAAAATATCTTTATTGAGATTATTTTAACCTAAATGTAAAGAAAAATTACTCCTTTTTTTTAATCTACTCAAACCACAACCTTTAGGCCGGCTTGGCCATGGGTTCTCAATGGCTAGTATTTTGTTGTATGTGTTTTGAAAAGTAAATGGAAAAACCAAAAATGTGTATTTAATAAGTTTTTCGATTTAAAGACCTTTTTAAGAAGTTATAAGCAAAAAACTATAAACGGAGCGGTTTTTTATAAAATTCAAGAACTTGACAAAAAAATCTCGAAATTTAGGAGGAGGAGTTTTTCGATGGGTACTAAAAAATATAAAAAAATAAAGGGATTAAAAAAAAATTTCAAACTGTCCGATTTGGCGTGGAATGTCGCATATATATTGTCAGTTTTTTCGTAATATTTCAGAAAATACCTTTGTTTTACATTATGAAAAGTGGTTTTTAATATTTATACGTAATTTAAAGCTTTTATGATTTGCAGAATTACACCGGCACACAAACAAAAATTAATTTCGAGTGCTAAAGACCTCACCAGTCAATTCTTATTTATTTTGAGTCGCTGAATCCGAATCCAAGGTTAGAATTTAAAAGTTAGTTCGCATTTTCTTTCTAACCTCAGAAAACAATAAAATTAAGTTTAAATTGTTGTAGAATTTGTAAATACTATTTTAAAAAATCAAAACTTACTCTAATTGTTAGTAAAAACTAACAGTCTCAGTTTGTCCTATTTCCATGCGCGGACGTTTTTATTCATATCTCGGGAACCACTAAATATTTTTTAAGTTTTCTGGGCTTAAATTAAAGGTAATACTTCACAGATTACATTAGTTATTTACCTTACATTAGTATTACATTAGTTAATTTTTTAAATAGTATTTACAAATTCTACAACAATTTAAACTTAATTTTATTGTTTTTTGAGGTTAGAAAGAAAATGCGAACTATCTTTTGAATTCTAACCTCGGATTCAGATTCAGCGATTCAAAATACATAAGAATTGACTGGTGAGGTTTTTAGCACTCGAAATTAATTTTTTGTGTGTGCCGGTGTTATTATTATGAACAAAAGATATGATCTAGGAGAGCGTCGGGATAAGGAACAAAACTGATTTTAAAATTTTAACATATTTTAATTAATTTGAAAATACTTATGATTTCACACTATAATTTGACAAATTTTATTTATAGAATATTCCGCCACATGGCTGAGCAACTCTTATGAGCAATAAACACTTGAGCACTGAATTTAATAATTTATTACAAAACAATAGTTAGGTGAAGACGACTCCACCTTAAACAAAAGATTGTTTTACAAAAATGAGGAGCTCACCTGTCGTCCGGCAATTGCTCCAAAACAATATGTTTCACATTTTTAACA
>WNHD01004247.1:0-14530 GCA_011057455.1 Ganaspis sp. Gsp50 | reverse complement strand
TTAAGGTTTTCCGCAGTTTCCCTTAACTCTGATTAGAAAGGGCCAGGTGAATACGAGTAATTCTAATTAAAGTCGGCTACGGACGCAAGTAAGGGGAATGAAATGGGGAATTATGGAGAAGAATTCGGGGGTATTAGATATGTAAAAACTTAAAAAGGGTATACATGGAGGAACCAAAAATAAAAAAATAAAAAAACAAAAATAAATAACAAAAATAAATAACAAAAATAAATAACAAAGATAAATAACAAAAATAAATAACAAAAATAAATAACAAAAATAAATAACAAAAATAAATAACAAAAATGAATAATATAAATAAATAATAAAAGCAAATAAATGGTAAAAAAATAAAAAAAACATTGATTATAAAAAGAAAAACAAATGAATGCAAAATGAAAACGATTGGATTCAGAGTAATTTTTATTTCTATAACAAATTTTTGTATGGGTATGTAAAATTAGTGGAGAATTGTAGAGCTTTAAATTAATGCTTTTGTGTATATTTTTCTTCTGTTTCTAGGTGTATTTGTGTTTGGATGGTGAATTTATTAAGAGTGGACTTACCGCAAGGTCCTTGATGTTTCACCCTATTATTTTTCATATTATGACAACTTGTCTGACGCAGATGACATTGGTTCGTATATGTGACATCGTCGTTACCGCAAACAGGTGCTGGTGTAGAAGGGCAGTCCGCGGGACAAAGACATGAAGCTCGACCACTTTCAGAGACAACACAAGTTGCCCCCCAAGCACAATATGTTTTCTCGCAAGGCTCTGAAAGCAAAGAATGAATACTTATGTCAACAAATACATTGTGAAAGCTACAAAACATGTTTTGTATTGCTCTTGTCATAGTAAATTTAACAAAAATACATCTGTTTACGCAAAATTTTATGGAAAAAGTAAAACCACACTGGACCTATATAAGAATACATTTCGACAAGAGTAGATTTATTAAAAATCATTAAAAATCCACGAGAATAAAATACAAATTTTTAATTACATTTTGAGAATAAAAGTTCCTTCTACTTCTCATTGTATAGTTCCTTTTGTATTAACAAGAGGCGATTAAAATTGGAGCTTGTTTCGAACTGCATTTTACAAAACGTTCTTTTTCATTTTGAGAACGTTTTTAACCGATTTTTGTAAAATTTGGTACGATTATCGCATTTTCCCCCTCAACCAACAAGATATTATTTACGAAAGTGGTACAATAAAATAAATAAAAAACAAAAATTTCCCATTTCTTTTCGTCCGATGTGACGAAAAATAAAAATTGCCACGAAACGTAAAACTACATATATATACAAGCTTACAAATGGAGTTTTAAAAACTTAAGTAGAAAATCAGAAAAATGTTGAAAAATTAAAGAATTGCAAGGGGATAGAATTTTAGGAGACTTTTGGGAAATGTTTCGAAGTTTAAGACGCTTTCGGGACAGCCTTAGAAATTTACGAAGCTTTTGAAATTTCAGGAGCTTTGAGAAAAATAGTGGAGGACTTTAAATCCTAAAATTGTCCGACGCTAGATTGGTTCAATGCTTTTTGAAAAGATTTAATTTATAAAAGTATAGTGAAAATACTCGGTGCGATTTTTATGGCTCGCTCAGAGTATAAAAAAGTAGAGCAGTAACAGTAGTAGATTAGGTTTGTTCATCTTTTTAAGGACTTAAAAACTGCCTGGCAAGTCTTTATCAATATCAAGGGTATTGAGAGATAACGGTATTGCCTTATCCTGAACGCTGAGAAACATTAAATGCAAGTATTGTAACGTTTTCCAATTCTGGGGGGAATTTAAAAGAAACAGAAAAGGAGACTCGAAGAGAAGTTGCCAATAGAAATTTTATGCTGCACAGTTTCCTATTTACCACCAAGACCGTTACGAGCTACATAACTTACTTTGTGGATCGGGCAGGCGTTGTAAAATTGCAATATCTCAACATGGATGAGAATGCAGCTTCATTCACCATAATGCTTTCGTGCTACAAATTTCCGTTTCTTAAAAACTATTTTGGCATTTTTGAAGCACTGGTTGAATTTTCAATTTTGCTTTTTTTGATTTATGTCAATAAATTTTTTTCTCTTTTCTAGTAATTCAAATTCTTCTAGATTTTCTCTTTTTTTTTATTTCCCATGAAATGTAGAACTTCATTTACTTTAAAGTGTGTGAAAAAGGTGAATTTTAAAGAATGTTTAGAGCAGATTACTTTACGCACTGTTTGAATTGCGCATGCGTCGAATCGCTACTTTATGCTCAGTTGAAACAGCGCATGCGTCGGAATGTTATTTCACACAGTTACGGCGCATGCGTTCTGTCTCAGCTAAAGTGGCGCCATCTCTCGGAACCACTCTCAAACCACTTCACGCTCGTATTTGTTTTTTACGATCTTTCCAACAATCACTTTTACATTTTCTTTGTTTTTACTGAAGTTTACAAAAGACGTCAGCAAGAAAATTATTTTCAATTTGTAAATTTTTCACAGTGATGACAAATTCTTGTACAAAAAAAGTTGAGAGACAAAATTGTACACCAATACAAAAAAATACTGATACAAAAAAACACTGAAACGAAAAAACACTGATACTAAAAAACACTGATACAAAAAACACTGATACAAAGAACACTGATACAAAAAACACTGATACAAAAAACACTGATACAAAAAACACTGATACAAAAAACACTGATACAAAAAACACTGATACAAAAAAACACTGATACAAAAAAGCACTGAAACAAAAGAGGCTGATTTCGAATTCCCTTTTGCAACAAATGAGAGAGAAAATTGTAAAATCAACGACTAGAAATTTCTCCATTTTTTATCAGTGAGATAAAAATCTTTTTTCTCCATTTGATCAGCCTCGACCTTGGAGTTTTTAGACCTTGTTGCTGGAGGATCCTGAAAGCAATCAATTTCCCGTAAAAGTCAATTCGATATATTTAAGACACTTTAGAAAGTCTTGCTGGATAATCAGTGTGGCTGTGGTCATTAATATAGCGGACGTCTTGATCCAGAAAAAAATGTCTCGACTCGAAGAAGGAGTTTACCCCAATAGCTTTTGTCGTAGGGTGGAAAAGCTCCGCTTTTTTTCTCAACGTCAATTTGCTCTTTTGCACATTCTTCAAGATCTTCTTGATATCTTTTTTTTCTGCCGCGAAAAGTCATCACTTGCTATTTGAGAAGAAATACTTAAGAGGAAAGGAGAAGAACAAGTGGAAACTGGACTATCTTTTAGCTCTATCGTTTCTTTTATAACCCATCTGTTTGTTTCTTTCCTTTTCCTAGAGGACACTATCTTTTTCACAAATCACTTCCTAACGCTAGTCTCCTCAATAGAGATATCCACTCGGACAGATTTGTCCAACCAAGATTTACTCGCGTGAAAAATTGTTATGGGAATTGACCTTCTATTATGTCACTGCTTTATTTCGGACCTCCATTATAGGCATTGGATTTATCTTTTGATTCAATAGGCATTTTTTACCGAGCGTCAATTTCTATTTTTGGAAATATGCGTGTAAATCATAGTCATGGAAAATTACTGTTTATTATTAATATACTTTAGATTATTTCAGTAAATTATTATTGTTCTTATTATTATTATTATTATTATTATTATTATTATTATTATTGTTCTTATTATTATTGTTCTTATTATTATTATTATTATTATTATTACTATTATTATTAATATTATTACTATTATTATTTATACAGGAGATTATTATTATATACAGAAGGAAGATTTAAAAACCAGGCAGTAGAAAAACCAAGCATAGTCAGACTAATACAATAAGATAGAATAGAAAGTAGAAAAAACAAACATAGTCAGACTAACGCAAGATTTAAAGCCAGTCAGTAGAAAACGCTAGCATAGTCAGACTAGCTCAGTAAAAATGTTTTAAAACCAGACAGTAGAAAAAGCAAAAAATTGTCAGACCAAATGAAGCATTAGTTGGCTTCTTCTACTGACTTATTTTTAATTTTTTGTCTTCGTTGGTATGCGACATTGCTTGTTTTTTCTACTAACTGGTTTTAAATCTTTTTTACTATGTTGGTCTGACTATGCTTGCTTTTTCTACTGTCTGGCTTAAAATCTTTCTTATTGAATAGTATGGATTATTAGCTTACAGTAGATTATTAGTTTAAAGCAGGTTATTAGTTTAAAGTAAGTAATTAATTTACAGTAGGTTGTTAGTTAACAGTAGACTATTATACAGTAGACTATTATTATACAGTAGATTCTTATTATACAGTAGATTCTTATTATACAGTAGATTATTTTCTATACAGTAGATTCTAATTATACAGTAGATTCTTATTATACAGTAGATTCTTATTATACAGTAGATTATTATTATTATACAATATACTATTATTGTACAGTAGACTATTATTATACAGTAGATTATTATTATACAGTAGATTATTATTGTACAGTAGACTATTATTATAGAGTAGATTATTATTATTATACAGTAGACTATTATTGTACAGTAGACTATTATTATACAGTAGACTATTATTATAGAGTAGACTATTATTGTACAGTTGATTATTATTATTATACAATAGACTATTATTATACTGTAGACTATTATTATACAGTAGATTATTATTATACTGTAGATTATTATTACATGACAGGAAATTAAAAATGGAACTTTAGAAGGTGGTTTTTGTATCTTTATTATCTTGGATTTCTGTATTCTTCACTGGGAGTGCATACATTTATCTTTTACATGAAATTTAGTAAAGTGGAAAATTTGTGGCTGGAGTATTAATGAGGAGGAAACTTTTTGATGGTAATTGTTTTGGTTAATCTTAGTATAGGAGGAAAATTTCATACTAAACGAATTTTCCTTAAACTGTGATATATATTTATGGAAAATATACAAAAGCTTGGAGAGGTCGACAAGAACTTTGACCTACACTACTAGAGTGTTAGAGAGGATTTCAGCTTTACTACTTAACGCAGCCCTATTTACCCGTAACGTTGTAAAATGCTTCTTGCATAAACCACATGATATATGGTGCCCACAGCAGCGATTGCATCGGCTGGTCGACAGACAGGAAACTAACCCCATTCCTTGAAAACATAGACATAGAGAGAGAGAGAGAGAGAGAGAGAGAGAGAGAGAGAGAGAAAGAAAAAGAAAGAGAGAGAAAGTAGACTGAGATTCAACGATATAATGCTTTTACTTACTACTTTGCATGTTTAAAATTCGTCCCTGCGAGACAAGAAAGCTCCCCAACTTCACAATATCTTAGAAGCAAACATTAAATGCTTTTAAAATCCGGAAGATAAACATTTTTATGTTTTTTTTCTAATCCTCCTGACTACTATACTTTTTTGCTCGTTATGCTTCTCCTCTTTCAAATTAAACATTATTTATGAAAATTTTAATCCCAAAAAGCATGATTTTAAAAAAGCCTCTAATATTTCTTTCTCATTTGTAGACTTTCTGTTCATTTAGAAAATAAATGGTGGAAACGTATAGTACGTATTAATAAAGATCGACCACAATACTGTTGCTATTAATGCTAAATAATGTTGCAGTTGAAATAAAAGAATTCACGTTTTACAGTATTTAAGTGGTCTCTGTTAATCCACTGAGTCGTTATCATTACAGTGGCACCTATTTGGGTGCCCGATAATGAAAAAAAACGATAAAAACTATTTACCCAATATTAACGAAGAAATCTGCATTTTTAATCAACTCAATTGAGTTGCCTTTAAAATAAAAACAAAATCACGTTTTACAGTATTTAGGTGGTCTCTGTCAATCTACCGAGTCTTTGTCATTACAGTGGCACCCATTTGGGTGCCTAATAATGGAAAAAAAGTTGAATATCATTATCCCAATGTTAAGGTAGTAATCTGAATTTTTAATCAACCCCATTGGGTTGCCTTTGAAATCAAAAATTTCACGTTTTACTGTACTTAAGTGGTTTCTATAAATCTACAGGGTTTCTATCATCACAGTGGTACCCACTTGGGTGCCGGATAATGAAAAAAGACGATAAAAACTATTTAGCCAATATTAACGAAGAAATCTGAATTTTTAATCAACCTAATTGGGTTGCCTTTAATATAAAAACAAAATCACGTTTTACAGTATTTAGGTGGTCTCTATTAATCTACCGAGTCTTTATCATTACAGTGGCACCCATTTGGGTGCCTAATAATGGAAAAAAAAGTTGAATACCATTATCCCAATATTAACGTATAAATCTGAATTTTTAATCAAGCCCATTGGGTTGCCTTTAAAATAAAAAAATTCACGTTTTACAGTATTTAAATGGTTTTTTTGCAGTATCTAAGTGTTTTATCATCACAGTGGTACCCATTTGGGAGCCTGATAATGGAAAAAAACGATGAAAACAATGATTACAGATTTTATTATCATCATCATTTGTGTATTTTTTATTATCATTATTTCTGCCTTATTTATTATCACTATTTTTGCATTATTTATTATCACTATTTTGGCATTATCAGTGCGTGTTTATTATTAATTGATATTATTCTGCATTATTTGTCACCATCATTTGTGCGTTATTAATTATCATTATCTGTAAACATTATTTATCATAATTAATTGTGTATTCATTAAAATTATTAATGCACATCAACGTCAAAATCAAATGTTAATATAACTCTCTAAATCTATAAATTATACTGAAAATTCGTCCACCATTTTGCGTCAGTAACAATTTTTTACAACTTTTTATTAATTTTTGACTTAAATTTAGTTTATTAATTTTAAATTCAATTTATTTAGTTAATTTCTTACTACTAAAGAAAAAAGTGAAATATTACTTGTAAGACTTAGCGAAAAATTTTACTTGAGACCTTGTAAAAAATTTTACTAAGACCTTGTAAAAAATTTATTTAAGACCGAGAAAAAAATTGTATTATTAGTGAAAAATTGTACTAAAAATTGGTAAAAAATTGTAATTCGTGACGAATTTTACAAATACTTAATAAACAAAGCTTCCTCTATGAGGAAGCAAAATGTTCGCTAATTTGAATTGTTAGACAACTTTTTTATGTTTTAGATTATAGTACAAATAAATGTCATTGTTTTGCAAAAAAACAAATATATAAAAACAATGCTTTCCTATGAGGAAGCAAAAATGAAATATAAAAACATCCATCAAACAAAGCTGAACATTGAAATAAAAGAGAATGAATCCAAACAAGAAATAAACTTTGCTTTGTAACATAAACATAAAGATCATCAATCATAATGATCATAACATTAAAATAGCAAGAAAATACAGAAATGCTCATTGTTTGTAGCGTAAATATAAAAATGAACTTTAAGAACCTTTAATTGTAGACATGGAAAATGGACGGAAGCGTATAAAGGTAAAAATAAATACTGGGTGTAGTAAATTTGATGATATATGCATAGATTCTGAATATTTCTCGCAATAGCTTCATATTCGGTTCACCTTACAGCGAAAGTATGGAGGATTTTATGGACAAATGTGTATTCAGCCTCGTTTCTTTGACGAGCAAAATGATATTGACTGGAACAAATCGACAACGGAGAAACCAACACTTGCAGGATACTTGCATATTTTTATTTTCATGTGTGCTTGTGTGTTGAAACATTCCAAGGAGTATTACTTTCATGCAACAGAAAACCCTTTAACCATAACTTCGACATGAAGTTTTCCACTTTTTGAAAGTAAACGCTCCGCATCATCTCATGTATACAGTAAAAAAGAACGCTTTTATAAAAATTCTATAAATAAAAACTTACTTTATAAAAAATCGTATATTTTATGATTCATTGGTTCTCTACGTGCAGATTCGCTATCTTATTACGCTTATTTTATACATATTTATTTTATATACTTCATACATTTTTTTACATATTTTATAAATGTATTTTACATATTTTATAAACGTATTTTACATGTTTAGTAAACGTATTTTACATATTTCATGTACGTATTTCATACGTATTTTATACGTATTTTACATTATGCTTTTTATATGCATTTTACATTGTGTTCTTTATACATGTGTTTTACATAATATGTATTTTATACATATTTTAAACTTTTATATTAAATATTTTACGTATGTACTTTATACACTTACGTATTTACTTTATTATTCCGTTTACTAACGAGTATATGATTTCATTTTCCTAATTTTTCAAAAACTTGATTAGTTTTGTTGGAATTTAGTTACTTTGAATAATCGACAAAAGAAATGTCCTCCTTTAATGTTTTTAACAATATTAACGATTAAGAAAAACAGAAATTATCGTGCAAAAACAGTTCCACAGGTTTTTTTTATTACAAATTCTGTTTTTTCCAAGTAGTGATAATTCTGGGAAAATTGGAAATCAGAAACTAAAGAAATAAGATCAAAAGGAATCAAATGAAAAATTAGATTTTAAAGGAACAAATGATGACATGGTAAAAATGTAAAAGTTTGTAAAAAATCGAAGCATTGATGTGAATTGAAGTTCCATTGGCTCCCACGGGTCCCTTATAAAAGTTCATCAATAACAGATACCCAGAGAGCAGATAAATTTTTCAATTCTTCTTACCATTTGTAAATCTCGATTAAATTCAGAAAATACCATACTTCTGGAAATATCGAATATATTTTTGCACTGCTTAAAAAACAGAAATAATCTTTGAAGTAAATTGTAAATAATCTTCAAAACTATAAATAATCTTCAAAACTATAAACTGTAAATAATCTTTAAAACTTCCTTATAAAAAATAATCTCTAATTAGAAAAAAACTTAGCAATTTTTCAATTTAAAGAAAAGAAGAAATATGAGCGAATAAAAATAAATTTATTAGAGTAAATTGAGATGAAAACGAGAATGATAAAAAGTATTTGCAGGAAGCTTGTTTTTCAAATAAAACCCTAAATTTGCATATCGCAAGTTTGCATAAATCTAGAGACAGGAGATATTTGCTTAGGTATGTAACGCAACTGACATAAAATCTTGATAGTCTTAAAACGAGATAAACGAGCACGAAACTATATCAAAAAACGTAAAGTACGAGATTATAAGATTTTGTCTTAATTTCGAGTATTGTATGACAACTATTTTTAGAATTATGAATCACGAACCACATTGACCATAATTTTTCTTTATCAGATTTTTCCAGTGACGAAACTTTTTAAATACTTAAGTTCATTTAATTCAAAATAGTACATCACCTTTTTATCAAGCACTTTAAAATTCCATGATGGTTATTAATGCATTTGAAAATGGACTTTAATTTAACAGAATATAACTCTCTTACTGTCATTTATTTTTAACTTTAATAAGTTCCTTTTAATTTTAATAATTTATTGTCAATTTTAATAATTTATTGTCAATTTTAATAATTTATTGCCAATTTTAATAATTTATTGACAATTTTAATAATTTATTGCAAATTTTAATAATTTACTATCAAACGCAATTATTTAATTTTAATTTGAATCATCCACTATCAATTTTAATTATTTACTATTGTTTTTAATTATTTAATATAAATTCTAATCGCATAACTCTTATAATAAATATTAATTCTAATCATTTACTTTCAATGTTAATAATTTACTATTAATGTACTATTAATTTACTATTATTTACTATTAATTTGAAATATTGAATATTAACTCAAATCATTGACTCGGAATTTTAATCGTGTAACAAAAACTCTAATCACGACCGATTAAAGTAATAAATGAATATTTATATAATAAACTTCTAACAATACGAATTCCTCAAATGTGCAAAATTAATATAAACTAGAAAATTCCAACTATTTTCAAGCTTGTCAAATTCCTTTCATAAAAACTCGAGTTACTACAGTCTATAATAAAATTAATATAAACTTAAAAATTTCAACTATGTTGTAGCTCGTCAAATGTCCCTCAGACCATTTTTATATTCAACAGAATTAAGGTTCATTTATCTCATAATCAATTTCCATCGTGAATATTAAAAATGTTTGAAAAAATATTTTGTTATAAAGAATTTAGAAAGATTTGTAGGATTCTGTCTGTTGAATAGCTTGTGTTGAAGGGATGAAAGGTTTGCGAAAATAGAATTCGCTATTAGTTAATTATCGAGGGATTAATTAGGGATGTGAGAGATTAAATTTTAATGAGTTTGAAACTCATTGAGAGTTGTTTGTGGTCAGATGAAAATGTCTGTTAATGTTTATTTAAGCAGATGCTGACCACGATAATTAGGATAAGCCAATTGGGATTTTAGATTTTTCTATGACTTGCTTGCATGAACGTGTTAATTAAGTTAATAATATAAAATTCAATTCCACAAATCTGTCGAAGTAAAAATTGAGAACGGATGCTGGAAAAAGTCTGCATATATTCGAGATCTGGATTTAAATATGCTTGTGTTAATTAAGTTAATGTATGACTGAATTCACTAAACTCGTCAAAATTAATTAATCATTGAAAATCGTTTCTTTTATTTAGTACTTTTCTGTGTATTTTTCAATTTTAGAAACGAATAAATGACTAATTGTGAGAAAAGGCGAATGCATGAATATTTTTAATTTTTAAAAAAATGATTAGCTTTAATTTTTTATTTTTATTTCAAATAAACATTATGCATTGCTTTTATTTTGTATTATTATTTTAAATGAATAATTAGCGGCGCTTATAGTAGTGCAAAATAGAATTTTCGAAGCATTGTAAATTAATTAGATTCACTTCTAAAAATATAAATTATGTATATCATCTCTGGATATAATTGAAACAAGTTTTGAAACAGCAATTTGCCAATGGCGAAATTCAGGTTCCTCAATTTCCTTGAAATTAACGTTCCATATATAAACCTCCCAATTTTGACAATAAAATGAGTAAAGTTAGCTTTGAACTTTAATGCAGCTAATAATTTATTTAGTTTTGTGCAAACAATTATAAAATCAACTAATTTACGTTTCTTAACTTTCAGGATTTAGTCGAAATCATAATTTTCTATCAAACTCTGATGTTAAATAATTTATTTTCAAACTCTAGATTTACAGTTGAAATAATTCAATAATTACATCTTTCCTGCAAATATGTTTGTTTTGGAAATTTGATGAAAATTGGAGGTGATTTCTATCAAGAAAACGAAAAAAGCAAGAAAATGTGATTAAGTTTTATTTTAACGTAATTTTACTGACATAAAGTGGTTGCAATTTTTCTCGGAGAAAACGTATTTTTAATTAGCTTTTTTATAAATATTTAATTTTCGTAGATTGCAATAATGTTTGATTTTCTCGGCCTAGAAATAAGCGCAGCAGAAAGAAACTAAAATTAATTTTAAAGATAATGTATATCCAGAGTTGGAGAACAGAAGATGTACCAAGTTCAGTAAATTCTTTTTGGAATTTTGTTCTTGAAGAAAGCGCATTCTCAAAAAAATAAAATGTTTACAAAATTTTCAATTGAAGGACAAAGTTGAAAGGCAAAAGTAAGAAACAAAAAATGAAAGAAAAAGGTTTTGTTAATTTACACAAACTACCGAAAATTATCAGAAAAAATGTGTTCCAATTTCATTAATTACACGGCACATATTTTTTTTATCGAATTTTCAACAGTCCATTGACCGGTGAACCGTAAAGATAAATTATGCCAGCCAAAGTCGATATTGTTGCATTGCGTGTCAAGAGTTTTGCATGAAAAGTAACAGGAGAATTGGAGAAATATAATGCGCACTTTACAGGAGAGTCAATAATTTCCCGCTGACCAAAGAGGGCAACGCGATCTAAACACGAACTGCACAGTTACCGGCAAATGTAATTATTTCACGCAGCACTTGATTCCTCGAGTATGTTCAATGTTCATACGTGTGTATGCAGGTTTATAATGGAGCTTCAAACGTTTAGTAATGAATGCTGAGATTTCATCTTTAATATCCATTTTCCCCATTACTAAATTATTCTCCCATGAAAGTATCATTGTTAAATTTTCATTAAGCTCACGCTTTCATCTCATAGATTTATTGTCAATAAAACTGTGATACAACAATTCAAGTAAACAAGCAGCGAGAAAATGTAGAAGTTCAATTAGATTTGGAAAATTAGAATTAGAAAATTAGAATTAAATTAGAATTAGAAAATTAGAATTAAATTAGAATTAAATTAGAATTAAATTACAATTAGAAAATTAAAATTGAATTACAACTAGAAAATTACTATTGAATTACAACTAGAAAATTACAATTGAATTACTATCAGAAAATTACAATTGAATTACAACTAGAATATGACAATTAAATTACAAATAGTAAAATTACATTTTGTTTTTATTTATTGCTTCTCTTATATATTAAATCTTTTGTATAAAAACAATCGGAGTAGAAAATGCAAGTCTTTAAAGTCAATTCGAATTTATATTAAAATGATTTTCTTTCAAGAAAAAATACAATTTTCAGAAAAGAAATTAAAAGCCAGAACCAGAAAAGTTCGTTTGCCGGAAGATAGTTTGTTTTTCTTGTCTATTCAAGCGATTATCATCCGTGGAGAGAAGGGAGTAATTCGATTTCTTAGCAATTTATTTGCGTTAGTCTCCACCCGACTGGTTTAGTCTGGGTCAAATGAGGTTACCAAAAGACTAGAAAATCTTTTTATTTCTTTACCTTTTTGTAGTAAGAACTTGCAATTCTTAATAATCGTTATAAAAGGAAGTGTATTTATAAAATAATAATAATAATAATAGCAGCAGCAACAAAAACAACAACAATAAATCAACTTACCAAAGAATATTATTAATAATAATAACCACAACAATAATAACAACAATAATAACAACAATAATAACAACAACAATAATAACTACAATAACAACAACAGCAATAACAACAACAATAATAACTACAATAACAACAACAGCAATAACAACAACAATAATAATAACTACAATAACAACAACAGCAATAACAACAACAATAATAACTACAATAACAACAACAGCAATAACAACAACAATAATTACAATAACAACAACAGCAATAACAACAACAATAATAATAACTACAATAACAACAACAGCAATAACAACAATAATAACAACTACACTAACAACAACAATAATAACAATAACAACAACAATTATTATTATTATTATATGTTATTTATTTCTTTACATAATTTATACAACCACCTTCTTAATTGTAATAATGGAATTGAAATAGTAATTGAAATTACGGATGCGATTGTTATTAGTTGGCAGAATTTGACAAACAATTATTCAACCTTTATTTTGATTCGAAATATACATAATCATAAAATACAGTTCTTTATTTACAACTTATTTAATTAGTAAGCGTTAAATAGAATTAAACATTTCTTCGCGCGCTGAAGGTAATTACAGTGACTCATTTCGACAAAGATGGACACGGGTAATTAGAGAGAATGGCTCTTTGAATCAGGCTAATGGGTCTTTGTATACATATACGCATCCTTAAACAATAATTACAGCATTTGAAGCTTTCTTAGTCGTAAAAACTAATTCGTCGTTCCACTTAATTTCTTCTCGAAATATACTTAAAGACATGCGTATTATTTCACACAACAAACAAATAAACCCCACATAAATAAATTCCGTATTAATAAACTCCTTGTAAATGAATTTCTTATAAATAAATCCCCTCTAAATAAATTGCACATGAATAAACTTCATATAAATAAATTGCACATAAATAAACTCGAAACTATATTTCTATGCTTTGACACTTTTTTTAAAAAATAATTTTGACTTCCTTTTAAAATGTTAGCGAATGTTAAAAGTTGCAATGTAAACGCGACCTTTGTGAAGATTTCAGAATTGTGTTTACATAATGTGTCCTTTTGATGAAACGTTAAGGATTTACTATTAGTTGGCATTTGTCTGATTTCTGGCTAATCATTGAAAGCGGCTCTACTTAAACTAATTAGTTCAACTATAGAGTGAATGATCGATGAGGATCGCTTTAGTGGTATGATACCCGAGTTGTACTCTCGCATCAAGAATTTCCTGCAACTAGTAAACAAAGGGTTGCATGGACATTCACTAACGCCACAAACATCATTTTCTCTGTCAAATTACCCCTTGCTTTTAATCTATAATCCTGCCCATTTCATTTCATCTTTAATTCTTTTGTTCCCGCCCAGAAGAACTTTTTTCCGCGAGATTCACTTTTTTTGCAAAACCACACTCTTTTTATGCTTTCAGTAGTCTAAAGTATCCATAGTCTTTTCATCAACTACCGATTATAACAAAATTTGGTAAAACAGAAAACTAAAAACTTTTAACTAAGAAATTTGGATCTAAACTTATAAAGATCAGTCCAGAGTGCTGAACCATATTCAGCAACAACTTACTGAAAATTGTTTACAAAAACTTTAAAAAAGTGTGAAGAGACGTTATAAAAGAGTGTCAAAAAAACTTTACAAGAGTAACAAAAAGAACTTTAAAAGAGTGATGAAAAAAAACTTTAAAAGAGTGATGAAAAAAAAACTTTAAAAGAGTGATGAAAAAGAACTTTAAAAGAGTGAC
>WNHD01004246.1:0-11440 GCA_011057455.1 Ganaspis sp. Gsp50 | reverse complement strand
ACTAGCCCGTCAGCGCTTGGCAGACGTACCGCACAGTAGAAAAAAATTTGCAACTTTTTTTTTAATTTCGACTCATTAATTTTTAAAACGGTTTTTAAATCTTTATAAAATACACTTTTGAATATAGTCTAAACAAAGTTTGTAAAATGTTGAGAACATTTAATTTTTTTTATTAAAAAAATTAATTATGCAATAAAAGTTATAAAATTTTTATTATTTACACTTAAACTGGAATACTTTGTGAGTACGTATACCAAATTTTATTAAAATTCGTTGATTAGATCCCAAGATATGAATTTTTTAATTAAAGACATCAAAAAACTTAAATTGTTTAAAATTCAGTGAAATTTATTTAAAAAAAAAATCCTTTGAAAGCATTAAATAGCTTATAAATGTATATTGATTTTGAGTATTGTTAAATATGTACAGATAATTTGACGTTTTGCTGTTACACTTCATGTATTTTTACTCTATATACTTTTTAGACGAAAGTGAGTTGATTTAGACTATTTTTGGAAAATCGAAAATCGGCACGATTGTAAGGCTTCCCTATGAGGAAGCAATTATTTGAATAGGTACATAATTTTACATTTACGTATAATTTAAAAGTTTTGTTTTTAAATTTTAAAAATATTCATAACAAAATTATTTGTAACAAAATTAAATACAACAACATTAATTACAGCAAAATTAAATAATAAATATTTGTTATAAAATTAATTTTTTTAAATATTTATTTGTATTAAAAAGGCAGAATTAATCATAACATAAATAAATAATTAAATATAAATATAAATAAATTAATCATAACAAAATTAGTTGTAACAAAATTAATTACAACATTAATTATAGAAAAATTAAATAATAAATAGGTATTTATTGTTATAAAATTAATTAAAAAAATTTATTTGTATTAAAAAGGCAGATTTTTAGAATATAAAACTGTTAGTTCTTTATTCGCGACTTTTCGTTATTTGTTTCATATTATTCATTTTTTTCAATTTATGATATTTATTTAAACTCTTTTGAATTTCAAAAACTATTTTTTACCGATAAGAAGGAATAAAACGTATAATATATTGTTTAGAACTTAATAAGATATACAGTGTTATCTGTTTACGTGTGTGGCTTTAAAGTTAACAATTTTAATTCTTATTTTGCACTTGGTGGAAAAGCATGTACCGAATTCTTTTGGTAACGTTTTTCTTCACTTTGGTCCTAGCAGATCCTCCAGGATTAAAAATATGTAGTGAGTAAAAAATCATTCTTCATTTGCGTATTTTTTTTTATTTTTAAAATATTTTTAAAAAAATAAAATAAAAATATTTTAAAAATATACTTGACGAAATTCCCAAACGACTAATTAATTTAAAGGTGTCAGCAGAAGTTGAACTTGTTACCAATTGCAATAAATTTGTATTTTAAAACCCAATTTTATTGCTTTGGTAATTGAAATAAAAGTATTTTGTTTTTGAAATAAATGTTAAAATTATTTTAAGAACATTAATAATTATAAATTTTATACATATATTAATTGCAACATAATTGAATATGCTTTTGTAAATATTTAATAAATTAAAGTTAATTAATTAAGTAAAGATTTAAATTTAGTAAAGTTGTCAATTTGTTATATTTTATAAATTTTCTACTTGCAAAATTGTTTGTTTTATTTTATACTTTTGTAAACTTTATACTTTATAACTTTTACTTTTCTGTGCTCAATAAAGTTTACAAAAGTAGGAAATACAATGTAAATTTAAAATTAAAAAGTTTAATCAAACAATTTCAAAGAAATAAAAATCGTAAAATTGTCTAATTTCTATTTCTTAATTTTTATGAAAAACTACATTAATAAAAATTACTGCATAAAATTTAAATATTTAAAAAACGAAACTCTGATAAAGATAAGAGTTAGAAAAGTTTAATTTTCTAGTTTTTTTCATTATCTAGTTTCAGAAACGACCAACAATTGTTATTAAAAATAGCAATAAATTCGAGTGCTTTTTTCTAAAAAAATTTCATTTTCTAAAATTGAAAAACTTTCAGATTCGACAATTGGAAGTGTTATTAAAGTTGAAATCATGGGAAGCGATTATAAAGATGAAAAATATATTTTAAAGTCAGGCACTGACGTCGGTATCGATGTTACACTTATAACAAGTTAGTATAATTATGATAAAAAATTCTTAAGCGGAAAAAACGTAATAGGAAAATTAATTTTTAGCCAAGGATATACAAAAACCAGAAGCTTTTGTAGAGATAGAATTAAACGGAAGCAATTTAACATTTCCACTACTTAATTTGGATGGATGTAAAATATTGAAATGTCCTCTCCCCAAAGGTGGACCGTATGTCTATAAAGCAAAATTGCCAGTTTTAACGTTTTATCCCAAGGTATAATTCAAGAAACAAAAATGTCAATTCATTAAAATAATTCCATAACTTTAAATTCTTCAATATTTAGGTTGAGACTGTCGCAACATTATTATTGAAAAATGAAGACGGAGAAGTTATCGCTTGCATTGAAGTTCCAGGAAAAATTGTGTAATTCAATGAAAAAGTGGAGCAATGATTAATTGATGAATTAATATTATAATATAAAAAATATACTTCATTTCTGCTTGTTGAATCCTTAAGAAATCTTTTATTAGACTTTTTAAAAAATCAAAAAACTGAGAAATTCATTTACTGAGAATAGTGAAGATGAAGGTAAAGAAAATTAATAAAAAGAAATAGTAAAGTTAATAATAAAGAGTGAAAATACTGAAAATAAAGACAATACAAAATTAATAACAAAGAGAATAAAAATGTTGAAAATAAAGATAATAAAAATGCTGAAAATAAAGATAATAAAAATTAATAATAATACAATCCTTCCTCTATAAGGAAGCAAAAAGAATAAAAAAAAATACTGAAAACAAAGATAAAAAACAGTTAATAAAGAGAATAAAAATAATGTTAATGAAAGAATATAGCTACAACGAACACAGTTTATAAAACTGAATACAACAATAATGACAAGAAAAAAGATAATTAAATAATCAACTCAATTTTTGAAAATTTGATCTTACTTATATTTTATAAATATCAGTTATAATATAATGTGATCACAGAGCCAAGTATTTTGTTAAAAAAAATTTTTAAACCATCACTTTACCACTGGCGATGTTACTTTTAAATCCACGAAGTTATTAACTGTTTTTCGAGAAATTGATAATACGCAACAGTATTCTTATAAAACTTAAATGCTTAATAAATATGAATTAGAAGAACCAACGAAGTGATTACTATTTCTTTTAGAATTTATTCTAATGATCGAAGGCTAATCGCTAATTGTTCACAAACACTAACGAGTATGCGAAAGTGCGTCAAATTTTAGGAAAGCTTTTAAAGCTACGAGGTTAATTCGTGCTGTTGCATAGGAGTAATTACATTTATCGGTTCTGTTGTAGAAATTCCTAAATATATTTTTGTACACTAAGCGTTTGTTTTTTTCTTTTCTTTTTTTTTCTTTTGTTATTACAGAAATACGCACTCGTTTTAATTCGGCTAGGAAATGAGGGTTTCAAACCGATATGACTGCTTGTTTTTAAAACGAGTTTGTACCAGTAGTAGAAAGAATATATTAAAAAAATAAAATTAAAAACAAATTTATTTGAATCATAAAAATTATTTTTGTACATTTTTCTTTATATCTAGAAAACTCTTTTAACTGAAAACATATCTTAGGTCCTATCGACACTCAATAAATTTAGAAAAACAAAACGAAGAATAAGAGAACAAAAGAAATACAAAAATACTTGAAACACTTTAAATTTTGGTGAAAATGTAAGAGCGTCATTTTCTGAAAACTGGGCCTTACTTTCGCTTTAGAAATTCGTTGTCACCGTTCAAGAGAAACATTTTATAACCAAATTAGGTAAAAAAGTGTTTTAAACCAAATTAGGTTGAATAACTTTCTTATTAGCTTTTTTATATTTACTTCTTCATATTTGCTCCTTTATGTTCGCTTTTTTTTAATTTGCCTTTTATTTATTTTTTCTTTCTTTTTTTGCGTGCAATACTGTTTCCAGTGAACGGTCTCAACTTTTATGTATTTTTTGCAATACATAATTTTATTGACTTAATTTCTTGATATCTTAACGTTAATTTATAATATAGAAAAAAGGAAGTATTATTCAGTCTTTAAATATAATTTTCTTTTAAACGAAAAAAAAACAGTTGAAAATTAACAAAGACCCACTTCTTCGATATCAGTCAGATTGGTTTGAATGAAGAGAAACGCACGAGAAACTATCTAATATCAGTTGTTATACTAGAATAAGTCTTCTGGTAACTTTGGCATTAATCTGTCTGATATCAACTGTCCATCGGCTCAGGTATATATTCCGAGTCAAGTTGATGGAAAGACCTTTTGCACCGTTGAGTCGTTCTACTTTGTTGTCCATTTTTTAAAGTCCTCTGTGCCTGATAGATGGGCTCATATTCCTTTAACTGGGCCATAAAACCCTCGTTCGGATTTATGCAGAATCTTCTCTGCTGCACTATCGTATAAGCTTTCCTAAAAAATTACTGTCTTACTCAGATTACGAATACAAACATACATTTAAAGATATTTCAAATCCTTTCAGAGCAAACTTTTTTCAAATTTTGATATTTCGCATGATTAATTTATGATTAATTTTGATTGAACGTTGAAAATGTACTCAAAAATACTTATTTGTACTTAAAAATGAAAATAATTTCAAAAGTGATAGTTTGTCGAACTATACGTTAATAGAATTCTATCTGATTTGTAGAATTAATTTTGAGAAATTTACTCACACGTGTGTCAAGCCGTAAGTTTCCATGACATAAGCAAGAACTAGTGCTGCTGATCTTGATATTCCTGCATTTCCGTGCACTAAAACCTGACCACCGGATATGAGGCCTTCATCTATAAAAGTCTTAACTTTTTGAAAATGCTGAATTATATTTTCTGTTGCAGCATCCGCGATATTTAATACTAGGTATCTGTGAAAAATAGAGTTAATGATTAATTTGCAACTTTATTATTGAAATTGTTTCAAGATTAACGTACTGAAATCTATCTGGAAAGTTGGGTTTTATAAAATAAGCTTCAATGTCTTGTCGAACACATACAATACGAGTTATTCCGCAATCTATCAAAGTTTGCAAGTTTGAACGACTTGCTGCACTGTAGGGACCAAGGTATAAGCCAGGAACTACTTCCTGTAAAAGAAAAATATTTAAAATTAATTTGATGGTCAAAAAGTAATTATTTTTAATTAAAATATTTAAATGATAATTCATTTTACTATAAAAACGTGGACTAAACATTTATTTGTTTAAAATTTGATTGATTTGTTTTCTAATTATATTTACAATTAAATTTTTATAAACCTTTTTTATCAACTTGTTCATTATTTAATCAACTTTTTAATTAATGTGTTGCTACTTTAGAAATCTGGTTAAACATGTAATTAATAAATTTAACAATTTTTTAAAATCACCTGCATGCTTCTTCTCATTATGTAGGTCCATTCTTTTGGAGCATCAAAGGCTGAAGGAATCCTTGGATAAAGATCCGAATTTTGTTCATTGTTTTCCTGAAGCTGTAAAGAATGTTTAATTCGAATAAGATGAAAAAAGCAGTTAAAGGATCAAATTATTTAATTAAAGAAAAATTAATTTATCAAATTATTTAACAAATTTATGTTTTGTTGACAAAAGTGTAATTTTTACATAAAAATAATATAAAGCAAAAGATGCAAATAAAAATGTTTTTTGTGCAAATAACATTCAAATAATAAAGTTACCACTTTATATAATTTATGAGTGCTTTTTAATTCGATTCACAATTAATTGTCCTATCTAAGAATACTGTTAATAAATAATAATGCCGTTAATTGTAAGAAGTGATTTATATTAATTAAACATACATAATATTTATATTAACTATGTTAACTAAATAATTGAAATGTGATAATGAAATAATTGAAATGAATTTACAATGATTAAACGAAAATTATAATAAATGTCGAATTCGGATTAAACTGGCATTCTAGTATAAAACCTCACACAAAATCTGTTTTCAAAACATTCACGCAATTAAGATTTCTATCATCCAAGGTAATTTAACTGATGTAAAACAAAGCAATTATAATTGCAAATAATAGAATTAGTGATGCAAAACAAAAAAAAAACCAAGAAAGTTTGTTTATCCGTGATAAACAACAAAATTATAAACTGTAACGTTATTGAATGATGCGGTTACTTCAATTTCTAGGCTTTAAAACATTTTGAAAAAGTTATTGTGTGAAATACTTAACAGAAAAACAAGTGAAGTCTTAACCTAAAAATTAATAAACACTTAAAATCCTACTATGTTCAAAGCTTGTCAATATATACCTCTTTGTGATGAGTTCTGCTGTTATCGACAGATATCATACCGATAATTTTGAGACAGATTTACTTACAAATAATAATAATTTAATCACACCGAGGAATATAAAATCTTGTACTTAATTCAATACACGGATAAATTTTTTGACATAGCGGCCATTTGCAATTATCTCGAAGATGACGAGATTGCGATTGCTGCGCCCCTCGTGGCCTAATCGTGAACCCTTTTTGCCGCAGCGGCAATTTCAAATTTTTCAAATATCTCGATAACGAATTATTTAGAACTGTTTATTTATTTTTAGTGTTTTAAATAAATAATAATATTAAATAATATTCACAATGGACATGCAGAAGGGAGAAAATTATTTTTGGTATCAAAGAGAGGGAAACTTCGAACTTATTTAAATTCGAAATTTTTAGATTGAGAAATTCTTTTGGTAAATGTTTTTATTATTATTGTTTATTATGTACCTAATTCTTATTTATTATACAATTATTCTTATTTACTATATATTAAGTTATTATTATTCTTTAATTACATAGTAATATTAACTTTTCTATTTATATTTCATAAATAAAAAAACTATACATGTCTAGGGATTTTATTTTTTTTTTTTGAATTATTGTTATTAATTTTAATAATTATTATTATTTTAATTATTATATTATTGTTATCATTATTGTTATTCTTGTTGTTATTATTAATATTATAAAAATATTATTAAATATTAATGTTGTTGAACAATAATTTAACGAAACAAAATAAGTTATTTAAAAAAGATAATGAAAAAATAAATGAATAAATAAATAAAAATAAATAAATAAAAATAAATAATAAAGTATAAATTTACTGCGAGGATCGTTTAATTATTAGATTTCGAAAAAAGTTTCATTTCACTTTATTGTGAAAACGTGTTTGTAGAAACTTTAGGTCTTTAAATACAAATTATAGTAATAGAAAAAATAGTCTTTTGAAATTAACAATATTGCAAAAAAATACGTTGTCATCAAATCATTGCTTAAGGATTGTTGTTTTTATTTAATGATCCATAAAGGACACACCCTATTTGCCAATTCGTGACTTCAGTTTCAAATAAGCAAATGTCGATAATTTCATCAAACAACTATTACTAGCATTAACAATAAATTTTCATTAACTTTCTTTTATTTCATAACATGACCAAACGATTATCAATTTTAAATATTAATTTACGATCTACTTCCATTTAAAAACATTTCTTGATCATTTTAGCTTTTGAGGTTATAGTGAGTTTTTTAAAATAAAAATACTTTGTTTTAAGAAAAATAACGAATTTTAATAAAAATTATTTTTTTTAAATAAAAACGATTTTTTCAAATTAAAAGTTATTTTCTTTAAATAAAAAAGATTTTTTCAAATCAAAAATGATTGAATTAAAATATTGTCGAACTTTCGTATAAACTGCAGTTGAACTTTTTGTTCATATAAATTGTTTTGTTAAAATTAAACAAATATAAAATCGAAGATGTTTTATTTCTCTTATTTACTTAGAATATATTATATTACTAAAAAACCTTTACATAAAAATTAGATGTTCTTATTTCATTTAAAGAAAATAATAAAATACACTCTCATTATTGATGAGAATGTAAAAGAACCGAACATTTTTAATACACTCTCATTATTGATGAGAATGTAATAACAAAGTAAATAATATTTAAAATAAAATTATGTTTGTTTTTTAGTTCAAACAAAAGATATCGAATTGCAAATTTATTCATTTATTAATACATTCCCCGCACTTCTATAGGGCCATAAATGGACAACAAAAATTTACAAAACAAAGTTTGAAAAATAAGAAGAAAGAAAAAAAAATACACAACTTATAAAAAAAATTAAAAAAAATAAAATAAAAAATAAAAAATAGGTTTAAAGATTTTAAAAATAATTTTCATAATTATTGTTTCAGGGACTATAATAATGATCAAATAATAAGACATTAAAATATTATCGAATTGTTTTAAATAAAGAAATGCAACATTGTGCATTATAATATGTGAATTTTTAACTTAACGAGGCAATTATTAATAAGTGCTAATTATTACTTGTATTATACATACTTTAGCCTACTTATGAGTTTATTCTCAATATGAAGAAAAAAAGAAGGACAAAAGATTTTTTTCCGGCACAGATTTTTTGTGCTAGTTGGTTTAATGTATACAGGAAATAGTCAAGTCGTAAAATCAATTACATTTTTTTTGTGAGAAAGGATCAAACGTGGCAGTAATAGGATAGAAACATTCCTGTCGAGTTAAAAAGTCAGTTCATATTTCCGTAGGCATAAACTTTTCAACTGGATGTTATTAACGAATTGTGGTCCCTTTCTAAAAATAATTGGTGTTCTGAAAATCGCATTGTCGTATAACGACTCATTCTAAACACTCTTGCATAACTCTTTTGTTTCCAGTGTGAATTTTCCTTCCGTCAAAATTAAATTACTTTTTTATTTTATTCTCACAGGACTTTTTTTGGTTTTGTTTGGTTTCAATCACTCCAAACAGCTTTTCTTTTCATGTAATTTTACTACCAACTAAATTTATTTTTTTGTAATTTTCTGGAAAACTGTCCAATTGTTTAACAGTTTGTTTATTTTTTAATGTAAATTGGTTACTTGTTCAAACATTGGATTAATTATTTTTAAAAGTTGTTATTTATATATAAACATTTGATTGTTTATTTAAACATTCGGTTATTTATTTAAATATTTGGTTAATTATTAAAAAAAATTGTTATTTACCAAAACATTTTTGTGTTTATTTAAACAATTAGTTATTTATTTAAATATTCGGTTATTTATTAAAAAAATTTGTTATGAACCAAAACATTTTGGTATTTATTTAAACATTCAGTTATTTATTTAAATATTTAGTTATTTATTAAAGAAATTTGTTACTATCCGAAACATTTTGGTATTTATTTAAACATTTTGATATTTATTTAAGCATTTTGCTATTCATTGAAATATTTGAATATTTGTTAATGCAAAAATTTGATTATTCATTTCGATGAAGATTTAACGCTTTTTAAATACTGAAGTTAGTTGATTAAATCTTGTTACAGACTGTCCTGTTATTTCATTATTTCTTTGTTTAATTGTTCGTTTATTCAATTATTATACATAGTTGATTCAATTATATTCTTTTATTCAATTATAGTTGATTGTATTTTTCTTTTATTCAATTATTATTTTATTCAATTATTTTTTTATTCAATTATTCTTTTATTTACCTGATTTAAAATAAATTTTTATTCAAAGATTGAAATTCAAAAGATGAAATTTTATTTCGACTTAAGAATATTTTTTTTTGAAATATTTATATTAATGATTATAATTATTGTGCGAAATAAAATTGTAATTAAATTAAATATTATTGAATTTTTTTTCTTTTATTCAGTTATTACTTAATTCAATTATTCTTTTATTTAACTGATTTAAAATAGATTTTTATTTATTCGTTTAAAACTTTGAATTTGTTCTTTATTTCTTAAATACGGAAAATTGTTTAGATTTAGCCTGCTGAAAGGCAAGAAGTCAGAATATTTTAATTAATAGATTATAAACAGATTGTTAAATAACTGTCAATTGATAAATGATAAATATAGCAATTAATTTTAATATTTTTTATTTTTTGGCTACTGTTTTACGAATCGTTTGAAAAGGAAGTCAAAGACATTTTATGTAAGAACGAGATAATTATATATTTGATTCGATCATATCTGTAGTAAATGTCGTTTTCCTGTCAAAAGAATTATGAAGTCATTACGAAATGTGTATTTTGCTAAAGTATACTCTTATTTAAACATTTTTTGCAGGTACTTTTTTCATAAATGTAAATTTTTTATAAAACAAACGCAAATGCTACTTTTTTAATAGTAAATTAAAAGTTTGTTTTTAAAGAAACATATAAAGATTTGTTTTTTGTTTGACCTATTTGTTGTTTAAAGAAATGGAAATAAATTAAATTTATTTTTTTATTTATTTATAATTAACAAGTTTTGTGAGAAACAAATAAAAACCAAATATAAATGAAATAAAAGCCAAATAAAAATGTGTACTTAAAAAAAATTATTAATTAAAAGGAAGAAAAATTTAATTGCTAGTAGTCAATTTATTATTAATAAAAAGCAAATAAAAAATTAGTGCTACGAGGAAGCAAAGAATAAGTAGTGGAAATTTAAAATTATTTAATGAAAACTAAACAAAAAATTTCTTCTGAGGAAGCAAAAGTTCTCAAATAGTCAATTTGAAATTAATTTAACAATGATCAAAGTAAATTTAGTGTTTTAGAAAATGTTTATTTAACTTTGTTAAATGAATGTAAACAGGATTCTGCAATAAAGGGAGACAATTCGTATTTAAATATTTTAAATTTCTTGTATATTTGATTAGTACAATGATAATTATAATTGACTAATCCCTGCTCAACATTCTATATTGCAAATTCATAAATGAATATATGTACGTTTATAATTCAAGTTTTATTAAAAATTTTTGATAATATTTGCATAAACGAAGGCAGCAAATGCAAATTGTATTTAGATTGGTATTTAAAGTCTATAGGTATAATATAGTATTATTGGAAATTACTTTTAAGAATTTTAATTTAAACCTCTATTTAAACCTTTTACATTCCACCGAGTAGATTTTAACTTTGTCAATAGTTGTTTAGTACATTTAACATTCATTAAAATTTTTACATTTTTACATTCATTAAAAGAAGCAAAATCATTATTTTTTTATACCTAAATTATAAATTCAAGAACTTTTAAAGTTTTAAGTAAATACTTTGTTTTTAATTTTGTTTTTTGTATTCATATTTTATAAATTGTAAAAAATGTTTTTTTTTTTTGATAATTTTTTAGTTAAATAAATTATATAGTTTCTTAGGAGGACAGCCGCACAGTGGGGCAAAAAAAGTACCTGTGGACAAATTAACTTTGAGACCGTAGTTTTTATTGGATTTCAGAGTATTTTTTTTTAAATTAAAGATAATA
>WNHD01004245.1:0-11443 GCA_011057455.1 Ganaspis sp. Gsp50 | reverse complement strand
TCATTGACTTGACTGTCATTGACTTTATTTGAGTAAAACTTGAAAAAAGCTTGAAATAGATATTAACAGGATTAAAAAATATCAATAATTTTTCACAACTTTTATTAATTACAGTGCATTGTTGAATCACTGCCAATTGCTCAATTTTACTTCCTCGTTATTGTTTTAGTTTTCACTAAGGAGTGCGATAACTGTACAAATGTAGGTCAGACCTTATAAAGATGATGAGATTGTTAATTGAGATGAGGATGCTACATAGTACACTTATCTTTATTGAAAGCAAATTGTCACTATAGACTTGTTTCTTTTTTCTATTCAAAGTTTTTTTTAAATATTTATAGACAGTCTTTAATGGTAGATAGCATTGTGTTTAGGTACCATTAAATTAACATTTTATTTCTCTAATTTAAGATAGTGAACGACGTTGAGTTTAAGTGATTTAGAAGCAAGGAACCGTAACGAATGATACTCAGGCGACATTTTATCTTTTTAAGATGGCAACTTATCGTCGCACTTGCTTTTATCTTTATGCTTATGCACATGTACGAGAAGCGTGTAATGCATAAACATCAAGACAAGCTCCCAGGATGTGACTTTTGCATAATATTATCCTTCCGAGACGTTAAGAAAGGTCAAGAATCGATGTACCACTCTTTCACCTCATCATTGGTTCAAGTAAACACATAACAGATTTTTTCCTTTCTCATCTTTATGGCTCTTTTTTAATTTTTCAATTGTCTTGATAGATTGTGTATGCGTATACATTTAGAAAGTACTCTGTTATCAGTTTCACTTCTAGAACAAAGAATTTTTTTGTCTTGATTTATTTTCGATCTCTTGATGCTTTAACAATATCGTAAATTTGTCTGCAGATTTGTACAATGTTTTTCTGAGATTAATATATCCTAATAATTTAGCAGTTTATGAGAGTGTTTCTTTTTTATGAGAGAGTTTCTTTTAATTTATCTTTTAAAGAATCAAAAGATAAGTATATTTATTTTTATTTGTATCTGGGTTTAATCATTTTCATTAATTCATTATATAATTAATAAGTTTCATTATACACGCTCAGATGAAACTCGTGCTTTTTCTACTGATGATTTTTGTTCATCTAAACTTTGAATAAGACAATGATAAACTGACTTATCGATTAATTGAGAAACAACAACGATAGACCTTGCGCTCAAAAACAAATTTCGCTGTAATCTACATGATTATAAGTGCTTCAAATGACAAGATTGGTAAACATCTTTAAAAAATGTCTATTTTTGTAAAATACAAATAAATAAATGTTTATCTTTTTGTTTGTTAAACATTTGATGCAGAAAGCTTACTTCGTCATAATAAAAGATTTTAATCACAAAATATCACTTATTACGAAATGATGATATGAAAAATGAAGTCGCGATGCTTTTTCTATTTACTGATAAAAAAATAGAGCACTACAAATCTACTTTTAGTACTAAAGCTTTTTATGTATTCAAGTTTAAACCGAATTTAGTTTACATCTATTCTTATGAATAGACGTAAGGTGACTATGCTTTACAAAAAATATCAATGAAGTTCGTTATGAAAGTAAAAGTTCCACAATAAATTATCTAAAGAATTTCCAGAAAGTGTTTGTTTACAATCCGCGTATCTAATAACTTTTATTTTACACATATATCTTCTAAGAATTTTCTAAGCATCTGCCTTGAAGAAATGAAATAAGTGATTCTTGACCTTTTCCAATGTCTCAAAGGATGAAATTGCACAAAAAAGATTTTACCCTGTCAGCTCACTGACATTTATGTGTAAGCATTGATAGGCTTTGTTCAGTAGGTGTGCGTCGGTGTGACGATAAAATACAATTTCAACGATATGTTGCATTAATAATTATGCCAATGCCAGCATTAATTGCACCAATGTCAACAAATAATAATTAGCTGATTCATTGCCACAGGTACACCTTCTTTAACAGCCATTCCAAAAGCTAGATCCGCGTCCAAGTAGCCGTTATCGATAATTTATCAATGTATTTTATTGTACCCCGATAACATAGAAATGACCGCTCGAAACGAATATATCTGAAGTTCGCGACTCGTCGATAACATGCTCACGATATACAACATTGCTACTAAAATAGAATAGCAGCAAAAATTATATTGCTCCCGGAATTATTAACCTATTTGCATTAACGAATGCCCTTGACTTAAATTTTTTAAAAATATTTCCTGTTTTTTTTTTCTTATTAAGTATGTACATTTTCAAAAGAAGGGTGTATATTTTTGTACATCCTACCTTTTTTTTATTCATTTTTGTTTTACTTTGACATTGATTTCTTTTAATTATGGGACAAACTACAGTTTTACTAATTTATGTTGAATAGTAAATGTAGGTCTGTAATTTACTGATGAAGTTATGCATTATATGGTGCAGAAAGAAAATGTTTTAACTACATACTAGAATCCAATCTCAAAGTACTTATATTTTATATAGTAACCTGAATTTTATTATTAATCTAATATGTTATTTTCGTTATTCTGATTCTTGAAAAATTAAAAAATAGTTAATTCATGTATATGCATCGATGCAGGTACTTCGTTAATCGAAAGTTGCTATCAAAAGATAGTTTTCAAATGAGTAATAATTATTAATATTTTTTTAAAAGTTTTATTTACTGTTAATCGTTGCGTAAACATATATGAGTTGTTTTTTCATGAAATATATTAAAAATTAATAGAAGTTAATAAGCTGTATTTTTCTTAGATAACTCTTTTTAAAACATTATTTCTTTACAATTTTATTAAATACATATCGCTATTTGATTAAATAAAAGCTGATTTTTTTGAAAACAAATTTTGTCTTTAACTCTATATTTCAGACTTCTTAAAGAAGGAAGCAGTATTCGTATATTATAATTTGTTTAAAAATAAGTATATAATTATTATTATTAATTAAATTAAAAAGTAGTTTAATGTTTAAAGAATCTAAAATAACATAGTTTCAGAACAAATTTGTTTAGCAAAAAAAAATGTAAAGAAAATTTTTTATAAAAGTTACCTTAGATGATAAAAAATTTTGTTTATTTTTAAAATACAATCGTGATAATACAGTTTGTCTAGGTCTGCTGATCGATTAATAGTAAATAACAATTTACAAAATAGATTACATTTATTAATAACCATTACTAATTGAAATATCAGCTTTTGACAGTCGAGTCTGTCGAGCAGATAAATAAACTTTAAATATTATTTCTAAAACTGTAACCAATGAAAATTGCAAATTAGGTTAATTTATTGAAATATGTTTTAGGACGTTTAGAATAAAAATAATTTAGTATCTGCTTAAATTTATCATCAAATGAAATGCAAGTATTTAGTGACGTTTCCTTTGGGGAACCAAAAGTGATTATAAAATTTATATAACTAATTCTGTCTTGACAAAGATTAGACTTTTTTTAATAGAATATTTTGAATGTTTAAAATTTGTAGAATGTTATGTACATGTTAAATTGATAAGAATATACTTACGTGTATGGTTGTTCCTCTCCGCGCATTTCACAAATGACGTTCGTCAGCGCCATTATATAATTCTTGGCCAACGTTAGTGTTTCGATTTTACTGAGTTTCCTCTCCATTTTCACGTGTGGTATTACCTCCCGCAGTTGCTGGAATTAAGATAAATTCTATATTATAAACTAATTATTTTAATAATTATAAAATGTTAAATCTATTTATAAAGAGGGGTCGTTTTTAGTCATTTTTGTTCTCGCTTTCACTAATGGGACTTTTTTTAAAAAGATAATCTGAATAACTACCTAATGCAAGCGATATTAAAACAAAAGAAATACCTAGAAGTAAAATATTGTATAAGAGATTCAAATAAAAAATAAAATTTCAATATTAACGTAATTCAAATCGTTCCATTAACAAAAGCCAATCACGTGCAGAGAATTTCTCAAATAAATTATTTTTTTACATTTAAACTACCATTTAAATTAAAATATTTTTAAAATAATTTTGAAACACAATTTTTTTAACTTTCAAATTGTGTTAAATTTCTAATAAGAAATTACAGATTATTTTAACCAGTTTGGTTTTGGGAATTTCGGAGATAAAAATTTAAACATAAATTAATTTTCATAAATCAGAGATCAAATTAGTGAGAAAAATTTATTTCCAGTTTTAGTCGATTTATATAGTATCGCAATTTTTATTTCAAAAATATCTTCAAAGACCATTTTAATCTTTTATGCAGGGACTTGCTCGAAACTGAAATACAATTTTTATATTTTTTAAAATTTCTCAGATTTGAATAAACTTTATTTTAAAGTTAGAAGTACATGCAATTTATAAAATTTAATGTGTCTATAGCTGAAATGTTAAAATTAATTTTCAATTTAGAGTATTACTTTGCTTGATACAAAACTCGATACAAAACTATTTAATTTCGTATCGAGTTCTCTGTTCAGCGATATAACTAAATTGAAAATTAATGTTACCATTTTAGCTATGTAGGCACATTAATTTTTATAAATTACATGTACTGATTCTAATTTTAAAATAAATTTGATTCAAATCTATACGAGAAATTTTAAAAATACGAAAATTGTATTTTTGTTTCGTGTAAGTCCGTGCTTTTATATGGTTTCTATTTTTATGTTGTCTTTTGTAAAATTGTATAAGATTTCAGAAAAGCTCTAATTTATCCTTATACTGATATAACAATTATTAGAGGCATATAAAGTAATTTAAAGTTTGCTAATTATTCATATACTGAACTAATAAAATTCCCACGCGATTGGTGATATTTGCTATTAATTTTGATGGCAAACTAGTAGGAAATTCAGAAACATTTCCTTTTCATCCCCAGTGCGGTAAAGTTATCAACTAATACGTATTTACTTCGCCAACGGAGGCTGAATCAGCAAAGGATTCAGGGATAATTTCCTCCAAGTTGAATATTGTAGCCTTCGCGTAACTTTGATAGGATAATCTACATACAGCAAAAGTATCTGCAACAACCTCAAAGTGATAATTTCAAAATGCTTTACATCATAGAATCTACTTGTTTATTCATCTTATTTAATAAGATTTTTAAAGCTTAAAGCCATTGATTTTTCTGAAAATTTCCTTTGAGGATTAATTTTCCAATCATGTGGATTTGTGTTCATAAAGTTATAATCAATCTTTTTATAATATGTAAGTCACCCTTCTTATTGCTACATACCTAACTTCAACTTATAGCTAAAACTAAATTTAGTTTATTCCAAGCTTATTTAATTATATTATACAATTCAGAATTACTATTTTAAACTCATTATTTTCTTCAGTTTGTTGTGTAGTTTATTTTGGTAATTGTTATATAGTAATTATATAATAATTGCCTTTATTTTCAATCTCAGTATATAGTTATAAATATTTGTTTAATTAGAAAAAAAAGATGTTCTAGCTTCACATGAAAATATGATGTGAATTTTAAATCAAAAAGTGACATCAAATATTGACATCAAAAAGTTGGCAATATTATTTTATTTTGACAAAAGGTTAATAATTTCAAAAAAAGACTATTTTGTAAAAAAATTTATATGAAAATCAAGAACAGTGTATATAGTATAAGAAAGGTGTTTAAAAAAAAATTAGCAATGCGATTAAAATTTTTTGTTAACTGATTTCAATTAACGAAATTTTCGAGTAACTCGAAAAATTAGTTTCCTGTTTATTTTTTTAATTTTTAGGCTTAATAGAGACTACTTTGCACAGTAATTTCCAGGTATAGTTCGACAGTAGATAAGGAAAACGTTTGTCAACCAACTGGTTTCAATTGACGTAAGCATCACTTATTGTTTGATGTGACTGTCAGTATAAATCGAATAAACTTTGCAACATAGATAGATATAAAGACTATAAAAATTTTCAGGCAGCATACATTGGTTAGACACGCGAAGCGTTTCTTTGTATCTGGGTTTTAAACTCTTTAGATTGAAATTGAAACATATTTTCACATGTAAATAATGAGTATCTTTCTCTTTCTCCAAGTATAAATTACAAGAAATGAAAACCAACGAAAGATATTTTTTAATTTCTTTTCTCCTCACCATTTTTTGGAGCATCTTAAACATTTATTTTAATTTTTTTTACAAAGCGAATACAAAGTAAATACAAAGCGAATCTTTGTATTTACAAAAAGTTAAGTTAAACGGATTAATAAATTTCTGAATAATGAAAAAATTAAAACAAAATTTTAAAAAACAGGTGTATTTTGATTTTTGTAAATAAAATTAAACTTTCTTTTTTTAAACAATATATTTTAACTGTTCTTTTCAAATAATAACAGATGGCATAGAAAAGTAGTAAAATTAGAATGGTCAGTGTGCGAATAAAAAGAAAAATAACCTCGCAGTCTTTGCAAAATAAACCTCTATAAAAACAAGCTATTTTTATATCTAGCGCAACGTCGGTGACAGAATTAAAAAATTATTCAGAGAGACTGTTTTATCTAACTCTTTGAATATATCAATGTTGAATCATTTTAGTCGTTTATTTCATAGTAAAGTAATTAAGGCAGTATTTTTTTCTAGACTCATTATTTTTTAACTAACATCTACAAATTAACGTCCAACAATCTAAATAATCTATAAAATAGCATCTAGCAAAAAATCTATATAATACAGCTTCTATCTAAATCTAAAAATTAATCTTTGTAATGCTCTAAATAATCAGTAAAAAAAATGTAAAAGCTCGAGAGAATCTATAAATTAACATCTAGTAGCTTAAACAATTTATAAACAAACATCTAATGTCAAATTTCTATTCGAGTTATGTTTCATCAAATGATTTTACTTGGCATTTTTCTTCATCGATCAGCAAGTTTTAGATACCAAGAAGCTGTCAAAGTGTTTAATAAACGTCTGTTCTCTTCCGCGTTGAGAGTATTCTTCAAAAGATGTTTGCATTCAGTTTAAAACCTGTCTGCGATGCTAGTGATTAATATCTAGTTAAATGTCGACTCGTGCTGAGCTCCCCCTTTTTGTTTAGACTCGTTGCCTCCGATGCAGGCGTTTATGAAAGTGACTACAAACCACTCGCTTCAAGAATCATGTTATCGATATTTTCATAAATGTCAAATCGATTCACTGTTGATCATGACAGTTGCAAGCGGTTTGCAAAATACTATCGACAAATCGGCGCTAATGAGTACATGATTTCTAACTAGAAAATCTCAAACCCTGCGATCCTATATAATCACAATCATAATTATCTGCGGTGCTATCAGAACACGTTTTCCTAACCCAAGCCGTGAATTATTCCCTCTTGTAGATTAAACGTCGTAGAAAAACTGGAAAAGACCAAGTATTAAAAAAAAATTTCAAAATAAACGTAATGAAATCTTGATGAGCACAGATTAGATGATATTACAGTTTTGAGGAGTTTATTTAATTAAAACCAGTCGTCCTTGGATTGATAAGTAATTGGTTCATCGATTTGCTATTAAGGGCTACACCATATTTATATATTGAAAGAATAACTATATATTGAAAGAATAACTATGTATATATTGAAAGAAAAAGATTGCGTTGAAGGAACTATAAAGTGCCGATAAAGTACACCCTAAAAATTACTGACCAAATGAAACTCGGTCCAGTTTAAGCTACTTTACATCAAGAATTAGTCATTTTTATCGTGGAAAGTCGTTTACCGATTAAAATGGTGAAGATATTTAATAATTCTGGGTAGAACATTATTAATGTTCGCAATTAATTAATGGACGCAAAAATAGATTTCTCCGGAACAGCGAAAAGTTTTATTAAAATAAATTTTTATCTATTTTAGTGATTGTATTAGTTATTCTAGTAATTCGTTTTGTTGTTTCAGAGAAACATTTTTTGTCTATACTATCATTGAAACTAAGTACACATAGTTCAGTCAGTAGAAATTGACAATCCAAATTTTAATAGTTTTCTACTAAAAATTTGTAAATCTTTAATGCTTCAATTGATGAACGACTTTTTGCGATTTATTAAAATCTACTAAAATTTAATTCAATTTAGTAATTAAATTTAGAGAATAGGGTGTTTTTTCATTTATATCTATTAAAGTTTGATTTAACTGAAATTACACAGAGATAAATCACAAGTGAAATTTACTTAATAAGGTTAAGTGAAATGTACCTAATAAGGCTAAGTGAAATTTACCCAGTAAGGTTAAGTGAAAATTACTTAACCTCGCGTAAGTAATATTTACATAAATTTTCAAGTAGAATATACCTAAAATGTTAGGTAATATTTGCAAGTAAAATGTACCTAAAATGTTAGGTAGTATTTTTTAGTAGAAAGAAACTTAAAACTGCAATACTCCAGTTTAAAATCTAATTAATAAGTCCAGTATAAAATTGACAAAAGAGTGTTTTGTAAATATTACAATTGATCGTTTAATCAAATAAATCAATTACTTCTACAAGTGTGGGGGCACATGCAATAATTCCTTAGGCGCGCGAACTTTTCGTTTTCTACTTACAGTGTTGGTCAGACGAAGCACATTGTCTGACCAAAACTATAAGTAGAAAAGGAAAAGTTAGCGCGCCTAACGAATTTTTACATGTGCCCCCTCAATTAAGTAATCTATTCTGAAAAATAGTAAATTATTATTATATTATATTATTATTATTATTATTTATTATTAATATTTATATTTAATTATTATTATTATTAAATTATTATTATTATTTAACTCAATTAGTTAAATAAATTTTACCTAACTTTTTAGCCAGGTTGAAGTTCACAACGTTTTATCAACGATTAAAAAGAAAGTAATATAATACATCAATCGGAATATTATAAAAGGTTTTGCTAAAGAATTTTCTTATAAAATTTGTTCAATAAAATAAATTTCAATAAATATTTTTCTATAAATATTTAATATTTCTATAAAATATTTTTCTATATAAAAATGGAAAAAGAATAAATAAAAAAATATTTTTAATTTAAATCGTTGATGAAGAACGTTATGGACTTAAATTCTGTATACTTGTTCGGTAGATTACCTACTGAAGTAATTTTCACCCGACTAGTTCAATTTAATTTTTAGGCATATTTTACTCAAGCGTTAAGTGGATTTCACTTATACAATTGTTCTCCGTGTAAGATCGATGAAAACAAGAAAAATTCAGACTGCAATTGTATATCTGCAACCCCTTTACATGAATTTTGAATCGAAAAAAATTGTGATTCAAATTAGAATCAATTGAAGAAAATATATGTTGCTAAAAACACAATTTGAAATATTGTAATTTTACAATCCGTTTTCGTATAATTTTATATTTTTGATTAATTAACGAGAATGCAAAATGTCACGAGAGCTTGTTACAGCTGGTTAATAATTATGTCACACTGCCTTTTCGACATTTACATATCCTAATTGCTTTTCTAAAGATAAAGAAGCCTTTATCATGAACGGATCCAATTATTTCCTAAAGATTTATGAGAAACTTAAAATTCTTTGGAATTTTATGTTATCAAAATGAAAAATACCTCGAAAGCATCATTTAGGGAATGCATTCTCATTCTTTCTCTCTCGTTGCTTTCCAGCCTTCGTAAATTTCTCTCCCTCGCGGAAATCCCACTCTTTCTTCTCCTCGTCGTGGGTGGACCACCCCGATTTCGTCTCTTCGCCTGCTTCGGACTTCTTTCACTGCCACTACTGTCGCTTTCCTCGCCCACCTAAGATAAAACAAAATTAGATATCAGTAATCTTCAATCTCTAAATATCAGTTCTATTTTTATTATCGCGAATTTATCGAATTGTTCAACTAGAAAATTATTCTTGAAAAGTAACTTTTTTTATCTTTTCAAAGTCTTTAATAAATTAGATTATCAATTGGCAAAATACATAATAATAATACATACATATAATAAAATAATGAAAGTAAATACATAATATAATAAAATGATGGATGTGCACGAAAGTGTAATTTTATTTATTAATAAAGTATAACACAACGTTATAGCCAGAAGTGTTAAAAATTATAATTTGAAAGAAACAATTACTCTTATTAGCAAGTTGAATGTTATTTTCTGCTTAAATGAGTTTTGTAGACATTTAATATACATAACGATTGAGAATAATGGAAATTTTTTGAATAAATGAATTGGCATTAACTCCTCGCTTCTTCTTTTAATTTACATACGAAAAAGACAGGTTTAATGATTATTAACAAAAATAAATTACAATCTTTGATTTCTTTTCAAGAGTGAACTGGTTTCTTTTTGTTGTGAGAAAACTTAATGATTTTCGATTTTATTCATATTTGTTTTTATCGAAGGTGGTTGAAAATAAGAAAGAATGCTGTGGGAAAGAGTGCACAATAAGGTCTCGAGGAAAGGTCTACGGTTCAATATCCCCAAGGTGTCCCAAGGACGCGTCTAGTGTTTCTATTAAATGTCCACGGGACGCCTCGTATAGTTGTGCGAAATACGTGGGCGTCGTGATGGAAAATAAGAAAAGTAAAAAAAAGTTGAAAATAATAACCTCTGTCCCGACGACATGATGGCGTCCGCGTTTTCCGGTTAGAGAATCCACAGAGGCGTCGTCCAGGTCGATATACATCTCGTGATCACCGCAATCCTGATCGCTGCCTGATAACCTTTCCAAGTTTCGCATTATCCTGTAATAAAACATGAGTAAATCGTTAGATTTTTTTTATTATCATTAAATTATACTTCAAGTATAAGATAGTCAATGTTGTTTTTATTTTCATTACTGCTCTTACAATTTCATTTAAAGAAGAAAACAAAAGAGGTAGCGCTACAATTTCCCATGCGGTTTTCTATATACAGCTTTAACCCATTTAAAGTAACTTTTTTTATTTTGAGAACTGGTCTATTTTCATGCAACTGGCCTTCTAGGGTTTCAAAATAAGTATTTGATTTCTCTACTTAAATTTGTTACGATTGCTTATTGTTCTCAACATCTTTGTCTATAGTTTAAAAATTAGCAGATTTGCTTGTATATTCTTTAAGATTTGCTTCTAACTCAAAGAGCGAATTTTTTATTTTCAAGTTACGTACAAACAATGAATTAATTTGTAATACTTAAAATAAGTGTTTTATTACCCATGGACGCTACTCTGCAAAAGTAGGTGTCTTATTTTAAGACATTTAGAGATTTAAGACATTTAGGGTGTATTCCTTATTGGTGGAAATAAGGTAAGACCTTATTGGTCCAAATTTTAAGACGGCAATAAACGTCTTCAAATGACCCCCTAAACGTCTTAAATCAAGATATTCTCTAAATATGAATTAGTCATTTTCTACTAATTCAACAGCGAAAAGTCGTTTACCAATTGAAATAGTAAACATTTAATATTTTTAGTAAAAAACTACTAGTTCATTAGTAGAATATAACTATTTTTTAGTAGAAAATTACTAATGAAATGAGTAGTTTTCTACTAATTGAAATAGTCA
>WNHD01004244.1:0-11443 GCA_011057455.1 Ganaspis sp. Gsp50 | reverse complement strand
TTCAAATTTTGAAAATGTCAAATTTCAAATTTCAAATTTTGAAAATTTCAAATTTCAAATTTTGAAAATGTCAAATTTCGAATTTTGAAAATTTCAAATTTCAAATTTTGAAAATGTTAAATTTCAAATTTTGAAAATGTCAAATTTCAAATTTTAAAAATTTCAAATTTTGAAATTGTGAAATTTCAAATTTTGAAAATGTCAAATTTCAAATTTTGAAAATGTCAAATTTCAAATTTTGAAAAAGTCAAATTTCAAATTTTGAAAATGTTAAATTTCAAATTTTGAAAATGAAGAATTGCACCCTGAAGAATTGCACCCTTAAGACTTGCACCCTTAAGACTTGCTCCCTTAGCACTTGCCCTCTTAAGACTTGCAACCTTAAGACTTGCCCCCTTAAGACTTGCTCCCTTAAGACTTGCTCCCTTAGCACTTGCCCCCTTAAGACTTGCTCCCTTAAGATTTGCCCCCTTAAGACTTGCTCCCTTAAGACTTGCGCTCTTAAGACTTAGTTTCTTCTCATTTTTAGCTCTACAACTCCATTTTTAATGATTTCTAGTGAGAATTATACTTTTTAGATCTAAATCCAAACTTTAAAATGAGCAATTGGCTTATTTTGTTGCTTTTTTCAGAAGAAAAGGTATGAGAGTCAAGTTGTTGATATTGAGAAGGGTTTAACAGATTTTAATGAAATTTGGCACAGTTATTACTCTCATAAAAATCAAGAAAGATTTCGAAGTTGTCTGAAGTATTTTAAAGTAGTTTTAAATATTTTGAAGATATTTTTAATTATTTTGAAATCTTCTTTCTGTAAAAGAAAAGTAAATTAATAATTTGGGCAAATCCTAATAAACATCAACATCAAAAAATAAAATTCTAAGGTATAAATGAAATTTCCATGAGATTTGCATTATTCCTTGAGAAATAATGAAATTCTCTGAGAATTCCTCGTCATCATTTTTTTCATCTTCGTCTTAAATTCTTTTTTTTGTTCATTTTTCTATGCCTTATTTCTTAAATTAATTTTTAATTTAACTTTAATGTAAATTAATAAACATTAATTTAACGAAATTAATGTTTCAGGACCACTGACGCAGAGACTGGTTTCTGCACTTTTAGAGGAGAATGTCTACGTAGCAAACAATAATACGGACAATAAATTATTTCGAGATGGAGATCCGCCTGTTTTGCGCGATCTCACCATTCAAAATTCAATGAATCTTGAGTTACGAATGCACAAGGAGCTGGTCGATCAGGGAATTTTGGAGCCGGACTCGCAGAAAAAGAATCCAGAGGACGACGAGATTCTTGCGGAGATTAAACGCTGCCAACAGGAGCTCACTGCGCTTTCTAGTCACAATGTCTCGCAATTGAAACGACTCTTGAATCTCACGCAAGAGGAAAGCAAACGCCAGGCACTGAAACGAAAAATAAAAACAGTCGACAACGAAGTAGTCGATCATTACAATAAATTGGTGCTATCGAAACAGGGGAAAATGCCGCTTTCGAGGAAAGAGCAGGAAAAGGCCTGGGCCTGTCTAAAAGAACGGGAAAATCTTTTACAGCAGCTCGACATGTTGCCTTCAAATAGCATCGGAGAACCCGTCAGAGTTCCCAATTCAAGCACTACTCCATCGTAATTTGTGCAATTGATCTATATTGGAAATTGTTTTTAAGTCTAAAGCATTAATTAAGTTATTTAGATGTAATAAAGTTTAATGAATCATGGAAATTGGATTTTTACTGTTGAATTCAGACTGGAAAATGTTTTATACTTTTTAAAAACCAATTTACCGCTTCTTTTAATCGTTTTGACATTTTTTTTATTCATTTCGAATTGCTTTTTTATTCGGCATATTTTCTGTGCGTATTGACATATTTTCTATTCGTTTCGACATTTTTTCTATTTGTTTCATTTCTTCTGTTGGATTCGACACTTTTCTATTCATTTCGACCTTTGGAAAATTTTTACTTTTATTTATTATATTCTTTTATGATAATAAAGTTATAGATTTATATTGTAATTGCGAGCATTTTTATTTTATATTCATACAATTCTCTTTAGAGTTTAGGTTTTACTTTTGTACATCTGTAAATACAAAGAAATTCTTATTTCGATTTTTTAAAATATTAAAATTGTGTCATTCATTTTTTGATGTTTATTTTATTGAATTGCAGTTCTTTATTTTATGTTTAAGATTTTCTTTTATGAATATTCTGGAAATCTTCTTAAGAGTAACAGGCGAACATGAGGAACGAGAAAGTATCCTAATTATAATTTAAGAAAAAAAATGGTGTTGATTTACTTATTTGAAAAATAAGAAAATTATCAGGAGATTAGAAAAGAAAAAGAGTTTTCGAAACCTTCTTCAACAGTTCTATGCTCCTGTTACTTTTGAGAATTGTAAAAGCCAAAAACGTCTAAAGCAGCTTCAAAATTCTGAAAATCATTCTTAGGAGTAACAGGAGAACATCATGAGCGAGAAAGTATTCAAATTTTAATATAAGGAAAAATCGGCGTTGATTTACTTATTTGAAAAACTGGAAAAGTATCAGGAGAGTAGAAATGAAAAAGAGTTTTTGATATACTCTTCGACAGTTCTATGCTCCTGTTACTTTTGAGAATTTGAAAAGCGAAAATCGTCTAAAGCTGCTTCAAAATTCCGAAAATCATTCTTAAGAGTAACAGGCGAACATGATGAACGAGAAGGTATTCAAATTTTGATTTAAGAAATTTGGCGTTAATTTACTTAACTGAAAAATTAGAAAAGTATCAGGAGATTAGAAAAGAAAAAGAGTTTTCGATATACTCTTCAACAGTTCTATGCTCCTGTTACTTTTGAAGATTTTAAAAGACAAAAACGTCTAAAGCAGCGTCAAAATTCTGAAAATAATTCTTAGGAGTAACAGGAGAACATCATGAGCGAGAAAGTATTCAAATTTTAATATAAGAAAAAATCGGCGTTTGAAAAATTAGAAAAGTATCAGGAGAGTAGAAACGAAAAAGAGTTTTTGATATACTCTTCGACAGTTCTATGCTCCTGTTACTTTTGAGATTTCTCAAATCCAAAAACGTCTAAAGCAGCGTCTAAATTCTGAAAATCTTTCTTAAGAGTAACAGGCGAACATGATGAACGAGAAGGTATTCAAATTTTGATTTAAGAAATTTGGCATTAATTTACTTTACTGAAAAATTTGAAAAGTATCAGGAGATTAGAAATGAAAAAGAGTTTTTGGAACCCTCTTCAACGGTTCTATGCTCCTGTTACTTTTGAGATTTTTAAAAGCCAAAAACGTCTAAAGCAGCGTCAAAATTCTGAAAATAATTCTTAGGAGTAACAGGAGAACATCATGAGCGAGAAAGTATTCAAATTTTAATTTAGAAAATTAACTTCCATTGATTCACTTACTTGAAAAATAAGAAACGTATCAGGAGAACATTAGAAATAAAGAGTGTCAAATTTTTTAAGTTACCAACTTTTCTATTCTACTTCCCTGATACTTTTCAAATTCCTTTAAGCACAAAAGCTTAATAAATCGAAAAGCTATCAAGAGAAATTTATAACCCTGTTTGAAATAAAGATAAAAACGATTAGAAAATTTGTTTTAATTAAAACTTAATGATTTTGTGTTTAAATTTAATAACGAATCGACATTAAAATCTAAAAATATTTAGACAATACAATTCTTATATTTTATAAGACTTATACATTTATTTTTATACTTATAAAAGTTTTATAATATGTAAATTAATGTAAGAAATTTAAAAAGTCTTTCTTAGTCTTTTTTATGTTAAAAGGTAAAAAATATATCTTATTCCATTCCAGAGGAGGTAAAAATAAACATTTTATTTTCCAGGGAAATAAAACATTGTTATTTCTTTAGGACAGTGAATCTACTTTTATTCTCTAGAGCAATGTGTACATTTTTTCCCTAGGATAATAAAGTAAACGATATTTCCCTAGAGAAGTAAAGTGGCCATTATTTACATAGGGTAATAAACTGTACGTTATTTCCCTAGGGTAGCAAATTGAACGTTATTTCCCAAGATTGATAAAGTTTACGTTATTTCCCTAGAGTCATAAAGTGTACGTTATTTCCCTAGAGTAATCAAGTGTACGTTATTTCTCTAGAGTAATAAAATATACGTTATTTCCCTAGGGTAATAAATTGGTCATTATTTCCTTAGATAAATAAAGCAATTTTTTATTTCCCAAGGGCAATAATGTAAGAGTTATTTTCCCCCTAGAGAATTAAAGTAGTAGGATACTTTATTGTAGTAGGATAATTTATTGAATGAAGAGTGCAGGAATTTGAAACAAGACAAGTTTCACGACAAAGATGTTTATTCGATATCACTGTACAGATTCCTCGCCAAAGAGTTGTCTTTAACAACGTGCGTACGCGACGGCACAACAATGATGAATCGCTCGAGTAACAAAAAAAAGAGTTCAAAAAAAGTACTACTCGCAACGTTACTAGCGTGGTGAGTAGATACGTGCGTGTGTGTGTATACGGGAGAAAAATGGGGGGAGGGATGTATTGTATATAATAATAATAATAATGAACTGTGACAGTGGGCCATCTCATCTCTGTATAATAATAATAATCTGTGTGGGTTTTTCTTTTTTTAAAAAAAGCCCTTTCCTATTTTTTCTCGATACCATTTATCTTTCTTCATTATATAACATTAAATGATTTCCGCACAACTTTTTTCTTTTTCTTTAATAATAATAATAACAATGTGAATTTACGCTACACGATTACAGTAGACCATGAAAATATTAAGAAGCTTTTTAACGGGCATTTTTCATTATTTAAAACGGGGTTGGGACGGTCTGACGATTTTCTTCGCACGTGTACAGCCCCTGTTGTCAAAATTGGTGGTGGTTTTTCTTTTATTTCTTTCTTTTATTGTGATTAAAAGTGCATCTCGAAGTTTGTCCATTGTCACACCGTCGCTCCCCCACAAGGACCAGTGTCATCGGGTCTTCCTAATGATCTCATGAACTCCCGCGTGACCAGAGACAGGCTGATGTCCACGTCCTGGTGAGAAGACACGAGACGATCAACACTGCCTTGGCAGTGACGCACTAGAACTATCGGTATTTGGTTATGGATGTTTGAGAGCTTAGAAGGCGAAAAGGAGTAAAAAGGCCATCATAAGGCAGAAAAGACCCATGGCCTCGGACAGGGCAAAGCCCAAAATGGCGTATGAGAACAATTGCTGTTTCAAGGATGGATTCCTCGCGTATCCAATGATCAACGAGCCGAATACGGATCCAATTCCAGCACCTGAAATTTTAAAAATAACGAGTTAGAGACAAAAATGATAATTTAGATAATTGGGTCATTTAGAAATTAAATTAGTTTAAGTAAATTCTAAATATGTTAATTTCAAATTTTAAATAAATGTGTCCTCTAGAAAATTGGCTATAAATTTAAAAAAACTTGTTATTCTGAGATAAGTGTTTTTTAACAAGACACCGTGAGATGAGTTCTTTTAAGTAGCAACCATCGATTTGTTCTCAAGTTTTTTTTATTTAAAACCCCAAATGTTTCGAAAAAAAATTAAAAATAAATTAAAATACTGAAGAAATGGATAATAATACTAAAGACAAATTAAAATACTTAAGAAATAAATACAATTACAAAAGAAAAAAAATACAAATACAAAAGAAAGAAATAAAATTACAAAAGAAAGAAATAAAATTACAAAAGAAAGAAATAAAAATACAAAAGGAAAAATACTAAAGAGAAGAGGAAAAATACTAAACAGAAAAAGAAAAATTCTAAAAAAAATACTAAAAAAAACATACTAAAAAATAAAAATACAAAAGAAAAAATACTAAAGAGAAAAAGAAGAATAATAAAGCAAAAAGGAATAAAAAAAAAATAAAAATTCTAAAGAAATAAATAAAAGCAAGGTTTCCTACATTTTTGTAAGATTCATGTTAAGCAGAGCATTGATAAATGTTTTGTTAAAAAGCAAAAGTTAATTTTTATAAGTTACTTTTCGTGAGGATTCATACCAGGAGGTGAGAGGTTCATATTAAGGACTCAGGAAGGGTTTAAAGGGCAAAGAGCATTAGGAAAGCGATCATTATACAAAAGAGGCCCATCGCTTCGGAAAGTGCGAAGCCGAGGATCGCGTAACTGAAGACTTGGGCTTTTAGGGAAGGATTTCGTGCATAACCAATTATTAGTGCTCCAAAAACAACACCAATTCCAACACCTGCATAAAATACAAATCAAAATGTTTAAAAATTAAACAATCTCAGGTTCATAAAGAAATTTTTTATATTAAAACAACTTTACAAATTGTCGTAAATATAAATTTGGATTTATTTTAGAATATTTCAGAATGCAAATCTAGGCAATTTCTTTTTGTCGATTTAAACAAGGTATTGTAATTTTATTGATACACTTTTACCCTTTAAGATAATATTCTTGTTGTTGCAATATTATTGTAATAAATAATATTACATATGAAAATATTAAATACAAATAACTTTGGAATTCATGAAAAGTTTCATTCATCATTTTATTAAAGTAAATAAAGTAATAATTTTATTTTTGCAGAGTTAAACAACTCTATAAATTATTGTCAATGCAAATAACTTTGGAATTAATTTTAGAATAGAAATTTAAAAATTAGTAACTTTATAGGTAATTGTCGACATGACTAGCTGGATAATTTACTGTAGATTTAAATGTCTGTAAAATTTATTCAAACGTAAATGAAAATGCAAATGTAAAATTTACTCTGGATCCAAATATTCGTAAAATTTACTGTCGATTTTGATATTTGTAAAATTTACAGATCGACAAAATGTAAAATTGTAAAATAAATTTCAGATCTAAAAAAAGGGTTACGTAAGGAAGGATTACACAACGTGAGTTACAATTTTTGCTATTTCATATTTTTCACCATTTTTGTTCAAAAAAAAATTATTTTACCTGATCCTGCGACACCAACAGTGGCGGCTCCAGCGCCAATAAATTTGGCTGCCGTATCAATGTCACGTGTAATCGTCGAGGTTTGGAAATTACGCACGATTGGCGACTAAAAACAAAAAATTAACCAATTAGAATCATAATTATTCCAAAACTTTAATTGTAAAATTTATTTTTTTATAAACATTTTCAAAAAATCTAACTTTTTTTTAAAAAATTAAACAAAAGCAAGATTAAAAAAATGCAATGAGTGTTAAAAAAAATGCAATGAATGTCAAAAAACTCAATGTTTCTTTTGTAATCAATTATTTATTACTTTGTAAATTAATTTCAATGTTTTGTAAATAAATTACTATATTTTATAAACCACTTTTTTAAACATTTGCATTTTTAAGACAATTGTAGTATTTTCCAAAGAATGATTGTATTTTTAAATCAACGTTTGTTTTTTAATCAATTTTACTTTTTTAAAATCAATGATTGTATTTTTGAAATCAACGACTCTATTTTTGAAATCAATGACTCTATTTTTAAAATCAATGATTCATTTCTTGTCGTAAATCGCATTTTATTTTTTCATAATTCCTTTAAATTTTTTTACTTGTCTGAAGTGATTTTAAGTCCATTTTTTTTAAAATTGATCTAAAATTCTTTATCTTCGTTAATTATAATTGAAAAAAGATACTTACCATGGAAACGTTGGTGGGAATCAGCCTTTGATTTTCTTGGCTTTGGCTGAGTTGCGCGACTGCGCTGCTCATTGGCCGAAGGTAACTCTTGGTTCCAGAAACCAACTAAAATCGAAAAATTGCATAAAAATCAATTAAAATTGCTCCAGATGTAAAAACTTAAGAGTGAAAATTCAAGTGACAAAATCAATTTTTACACAATCTAAAATATAAATTGTATAATTTTTTATTTTAAAAAAGTTCGATTATTTTCATTGTGTGGAATCTATTTCAATTAATAATATATAATTAATAGTATATAATTAATATTAATAATATATAATTGTTAAAAATAAATAACCAATTTTGCGAAGAAAAAAAAAGATGATTTATTCAACTTTTTGTTCAGCTAATTTAAATTCTTAAAAATTATTGTCGAGTTTTATACATAGACTACAAAATAATTTGCAATTAAAAAATATTTCGGGAGACAAATTTCCTGTTTTGTAATCAATGATTTCAAAATTTCACTTTTTTCTTCGATTTTTTTAAAAATTTGTTATCAATATTGGAAAAATTGAAAACTGAAAAAATTTTGAATATCAACTTTGTTATCAATATTTAATTAAAAATGTGGATCAAACTTTTTTCATTTAAAAAGAATGCAGTTTTAACAAAAATTAATTATCAATTAATTATTTAATACAGAATAATAAAAGAATAACATAAAATAAATAAAAGACATAAAGTGACAAAAACGATAAAATAAACGAGTAAAACAAAGAAATGTTACAAAACTTAATACAATAATGAAAAATGCAATTAAATAAGATAAAACAAATGTATCTAGCATTAAAACAAAGAATAAAATAAATAATAAAATAAAAGAAACAATAATAAACCGTTAAAGTAATAACAGAAACGAAAAGAAATAATAAAATGAAAAATTTATTCAATGAAAAAGGTTCACGAAGAAAATGATAAATGATGAAATGCAAAATAAAAAATGAAAATGAATGAATGAAAAATGAATATAAATTACTAATAAACAAATAATAAAACAAATAACGAACTAATCAACTAAATAGTCAAATTAATTCATGAACTTCTAAAAAACAGTAAAGAACTCCAAAAAATCCATTACATAAGAATCACCACACGTCTTAATGTACAAACCGTTAAAAAATAACTGCTAAAACCATTTAAATTGAATAAAAAACAAATCCAGAAAACAATTCACTTTCAATTGAAAAATATCCAAAATAATCCTTATTATCCTAATAATTTACATGCCTAGTTTTCTGATTACGTTTTAAAACTCCAAAATAGCAGTTTTTCAATTATAAATTTTTAATCAAACTATTTTAAATCAATTTTTAATCGTACAGTTTTCAATTATACAATTCTTTATTATAGCACATTTTCAATTACAAAAACGTTTCTAATTCAAAAAATTAAAGATCAAAGATTACATAATTAATGCAACTATTGGAACGGTAAGTTTTTTCTTTCTCGAACCAAATTAAATTGCCCTTGATTGCGGATAAAAAAAATCTTTTGTTAAATTATTTTAAAATTCTCGACAAATATTGTCAATAGTCCAAACTTCAAACTGGGGCAAAACATTGTTTAAATCCCAAATCAGGTCGAGAACTAAGTGCCACGAGACCTAATTAAAAACATTCAAAAAACTTGAAATTTAAAGAATAAAAATCGGCCCCCGGTCGGGAATCGATCTCCCAACAATTTAAATAGCTCACTGTGGTTTTTTAAACTGATTTTCAGTCAGGAAAACGAAAAGATGGCAGGTTATATAAGTACTTACGGTGGACCTGGCAACCGGTGCGATGAGTCGTGTGCAGTACATGATGATGTAGTTAAAGGTCTCTTCAAGAACCTGCAACGAAGACACTTGATTTTTAATAAATCCAGGGGACTTTTTCTCGCGATAAGGGGCTAATCGACAAGTACGGAGACAAGAGCAAGGGGGGGTTACGTAACGTTCTAACGGCTGGAAATTGACAAAAAACCTCGATTAAAAAGTCGCCCGTGTCGAGGAAAAGTGTAAAAAGTTGCCACGAGGACGGGAAAGATGTTGCGAACACGTACTAAATGAACGAGGAACCGGAATTCGAAGGAGAGGTCGTGGGAGGAAAATGGCCCTCGAGAAAAATGGCCGAGTTCCGTGGCGCGCGTCACTGGATCTAGAATTTCGGAGCAGATAGAAAAAAGCGTGTGTCGTGAATAGAAAGAACGGGTGTACGCGCACTTGGCCCGACAAAAGCGAGTCTTGGATTTGGGATTTTACCTCACTTTTTCAGGGATATTTTGACTAGAGGTCGGACTTACCAAAGAACAATGTCGACAAGGAGACAAGGCTGTTAAAGTGACCCGGCCAGTGGAATGTGGAATCGGCGAGTGAACGAGGACCTATCACGAGGATCGTCGCGAATGGAACAGCGCAACTTCCTTTTTGCCGTCGAGTTTCCTTTTATCGACCGACCGAAATTAACCGAGCGAGCACGAGGCGCCGCTTTTTCGTCTGCAACGTCCGCAATTGCTCAGATCAAATTTACTCCGAAAGTAGAAAATTCGCGATTTTTTTTCGAAATCTCACGTGACAGCGGGGCATTTAATTATTTTTTTTGCCCCGCAAGCAAAATCGAGAGTGTTCTGTTTTTTTGGAAAAAGGAAGTCGCGCTTTTTGACTAGAGTAGTAAATTGTCTGCACCGGTTTGGACTACCGGTTCCTTTTCTTGGTCGCAGTCGGGGTTTCGTGGGTATGGCTGTTTTTATGCTCAACGTCTGTAAATTCAACGACTGCGGCCTCACGTTCAAGAATCTCGGACGATTGATTCAGCATATTGAAGAAAACCATATCGGTAGGCGATTCTCGTGAATGAACTCGCCGTTAAGTAGACACTTTTGAGGTTATGTGGTAATCGTAGGTTAGGGTTGGGCTCCCAATTCCCCGGGAAATTTGAATGTTTTTCTTTACGTTTTTGTGTAGTTTATTTTTGTTAACTACGTGTGCTATTGTTTATTTCGTTTAACTGTTTATTTTTATAACAATTGTTTCTTTTTTTTTGCTATTTTCGCAGTTTGAATTTTTACTGTTTAAATTAATGCTACGTTTTTAATTTGAATGTTATTTGTACAATTCGAATTATTTACATAATTAGAAAAGAACATAAAATTGAACCGTTTAGTTAAAAAAAATGACTAGTTTAGTTATAAAAATGATTAGTTTCAAAGAAAAAAAAAAGTAGTTTGCTTATATTTTAGTTTGTGAAATTTATTTTTGGTTTGTGAAAGGAATAAGAGTTTTTGAAGTGTTTTTACTTGTTTAAGATTATGATCCCCAAGTGGTGGAGCAGAAGGAGCGACAGCAGCCCACGTGCGTTCCTCTGTCGTACGTTTTGCGTTTTTTTACGGATGCAGCTAGAAGAGAGGTCATGAAGCCTCTGCAAGCTCGAGCCGATAACTGTAATTCTTCAGATCGAATAAAAAGCGACAGTCCAACAGGTAAAGGCAAACTTACATAAATTCTGCCTTCAATGTGATTCTCCAAACAAAAGCTGAATTCCATTGTTCTTTCAGAAAACGAGGAAGAATTTACAAGCGAGCCAGAAGACAGTAACGATTCCTGGACAACAACTGAAGAAGTATCCACCGATTTTACCGTAAAATACTCCAACAAGTACGATCCACAATTCCCTCTGGATATTTTAAAAATACACTATATTGATTTTCGAAAAGAAATGTTCCAAAAGTATGATAAATGTTCGAAAAGTACTTTTTGCACTTGGTTGAAAAAA
>WNHD01004243.1:0-12212 GCA_011057455.1 Ganaspis sp. Gsp50 | reverse complement strand
TAAGGGTGAAGTCACATGCAAAAGATTAGGGGATTAGGGATTAGAATAGACCAATCAGAAAATATTTCCCAATGTAGCCAATTTTCTGATTGGTCTATTTCTATTCCCTAATCCTCTAATCCTCCGCATGTGACTTCACCCTTAGGCTGTGCAAGTTGAATGGGGAAAAAGTCCAATATGGCGGATGCTGGAGCACAAACAAATCATTGCAGCAATGGGACGAAATCAGTTTCTTTGACACAACTTTTTAAATACTAATTTTTAAACCTATGTTCTTTGGGAAAATATTTTTTCATTTATCATTAGCTATTTTTCAAGATAATAAAATAATGATATTAGGTTTTATTGTTTTAAAAAATAGCTTAAGATAAATGAAAAATATTTTCCCAAAGAACATAGGTTTAAAAATTAGTATTTAAAAAGTTGTCTTAAAAAAACTGATTTCGTCCCAATGCTACAATGATTTGTCTGCGCTCCAGCATCCGCCATATTGGACTTCCCCACCACCCAACTTGAATAGCCGTAGAGTGAAGTCACGTGCAAAGGATTAGGGGATTAGAGATTAGAATAGATTACATAATAAGAAAATATTTTCCAATGTAGCCAATTTTCTGATTGGTCTATTTCTATTCTCTAAACCTCTAATCCTTCGACGTTTCTGAACGTCGACGCGTTGACAACGACGCGTAGCTCTATTGTTTTCTATTGTTCAATCGACGCGTCGACATTAGCAACCTAACCTCAAATCACCTATTCTGAACTCTCCTGAATCTAAAAATCTGATTGGCTCTCCCAAAAATTCCAATTTTCAGATTTTTCACGGGCCTTTGTTCTCTCCCAAAGTCGGAGAGGTATATAAGCACCTTAACATTTCTCACATAGGCATAGAATGAAACAACATAGAAGGTGACACGCAAAGTAGGAATTTGTTACGTAAGTTACGTAAAATTACAACTTTACATCCCTTGTTCCCATCTTTGCATAGAATGGAAATTTGACATGAACCGAAAGAAAGACATGGTTTTCAAAAAGTTCGCCCAACCAGAAAAAGAACATATGTATTTTTCTCTATTTTTATATTATTGTTGCAATGAGAAGAATATCATAATTCATAATGAAACAAAAAGATGATTGTTCATTTAAATGACTAAAATTAGTGCTAATTATTACATTGAATAAGTTGTAAATTAAGAAAGTGTCTAGTCGAACGTCTTCCACGTTATCTTCATAAAATAAAGAGAAGCAATAAAATGACTTCAGGTAAATTGTAAATTAATAATTATATTAAAGTGTGTATTTCATGCTTTGGGATGAACAGTTTTTTAATTAATGTCTTTGTGCAAGTAACAATTTTATATAGTCACAAACTTCTTTACTGTGTAAATTAGATAAATAATTTTTACTAATAAGTATAGTTGTGATAGCCTTTTTGTACGGTAGCTTATTTTGAAATGTATTTTGAATTCTATATGGATTTGAGACATTATCTGAGTGTGAAGCTGACGAAAGATACAAGAGAAACATTATTATTACATTTAAATAACAAGAATGGATGAAATTAGATAAATTTATGTACAACATAACCATGTAATATCTATGTATATAGCGTAAACTTTAAGAAATAAGTTATAATTTCTGCAAATGTTTATTTGACAAACATAAATAAAGAACTATAGGGGTAAGGTTCTATTGAATAATAACCGTATTTTGTGAATGAATTGTTTTTCAAGATAGTAAAGTTAAGATTTACTTAAATAATAATTAATTCGTTCAATTAGTACTTGAATATTTTGCAAGACATGCGAACAATGATGTATGTATATGTATAGTCCTTATTGCATGTGAAAGAAAGTAATCGTACATGTACATATGCGTGTAATTAAAATAATTTTATTGATAATTAGTTGCATAATATTAATTATTTTTCACTAGACACGGAAGCTCCTAATTTATTTACTGAAACTTCAAGGATTATAAGATTAAAAGATTCAAATGCAGAAGTGAGTTGTTTTCTATTTTACAAAAAATAAATTTCAAAATTCAATAATTAAAATAAAAAGAAAATTGTAACTAATTCAAGAAATTCCAGAGACATGATGATGATGATGAAAATAAAAATAAATCGGATAAATGGAGTCCTCTGCTTGTTCTGGCAGGTGCTGCGTGTTGTTTGGGGTCAGCTGTTCCAGCAGGATTTAACATAGGAGTGATTAATGCACCTGCAAGCGTTAGTATACTTATATTTTTAAATTTATGAATTATTTTTATTATTTTAATTATAATGTATTTTGGGATGCATACAGAATATGTTTTACTTAAATGAACTTTTATTTTACAGATAATTACAAAATTTTACAACATAACTGAAAAAGGCTTTATGTGGTCAGCAGTAGTTTCAATTTTTCTCATTGGAGGTGTTTCAGGATCATTGACTTCTAGTATTTTTGCTAATAAACTTGGAAGAAAGGGTGCTTTAGCTATAGGAAATATATGTGGGATCTTAGGAGCTATAATGTTCCTTCTTACACTGACAACAAATTCTATTGTGCCTCTCTTGGTTGGACGTTTATTAGTTGGTCCGTATTAATATTTAATATATCACTTTATTTTATGAAGTAAATTACGTGAATTCGTTTATGAAAAATGTATCTAGTCTACATTTTTTTAAATTTGTTTTTTATTCAATTAAATTTTTATCAGGTTGACTCTATACAAAACAAGTTACTTTTCTAGTTTAAAAGAATAAAGAAGGCGATCCGTGTGGAAAAAAGTATTTCATTGTTCATGTATAGAACAAAAATAATGTAATATATCAGTCATGGTCTTAGTTCTTTAACAGGAGCATGTGCCTCAAGTACTGCAGGAATTGTAGAATGTACGAAAACTACAAGATTTACATGATATATAGTATTTTACAGTAACAAGTATATGTATGGATACTATATTTTTTAAAAATTAATCGCATTATACACATGTCTTTTTTCGATTCTATCATTTTATCAGAGTGTGTTTAGTTCTCCTAATCCTGGCACTTATTTCTTGTTTTATATCAATAAAAATAATAATAAATGATATGATTTTTACAGGTTTATCCGGAGGTCTTGCTACTAGTTTATTACCTATGTATATGAATGAATTAGCACCACTTAGTTTAGGTGGTGCTGTTGGTATCTTGTGCCAATTGGGAATAACGATAGGAGTACTTTTGGGTCAAATTATTAGTATGAACACAGTATTGGGTACTGAGAATCACTGGTCCTATATGTTGGCTGCCTTTTCACCGTTGTGTGTTTTTGCGTTGCTTTTAATGCCAGTATTACCGGAGAGTCCAAAATATTTATACGTAATAAAGAACTTACACGAAAAAGCAATTATCGGTGGGTTTTCTTTTTAAGAATTGCATTTAATTTATATTGTTCAATTATTGTAATTAATTAAAAATATATATTTATTCTTTTCAGAACTGAGTCGTTTACGTGGAAAGGATATTTCTCAATTACGCAAGGAGATATTAATTTTAGAACAAGAACAAGCAGTTAAGGCGGACATTGACAATTGGAATATTTCTCGAGTTGTGAATAATTCATGTTTAAGACTGCCCCTTCTTCTAGTAATTTTTTTACAACTTGGTCAGCAATTGAGTGGCATAAATGCTGTATTCTACTATTCGAGTTTAATATTAAAAAAAGCTGGAGCAGAACAATCAATTTCTGATTATGCGACAATTGGAACAGGATTAGGCAATGTCTTTATGGCTTTAATTTCCGGCTCATTAATATCTAGATTCGGTAGAAAATCTTTATTTCTGAGCAGTTGTTATTTAAGTGCAGGCTGCTTATTCGTTATTTGTGTTTCAATTAAATTTATGGTAAGTTATTTTAGAATGCGAAAATGGAGCTTTATTTTTGTAAATATATTAATCTAATTGTAATCTATATTAATAGAATAGTGTTGGATTCATGTTATGGATAATAATAATCGCTATTCAAGCTTATGTAATATTTTATGGGCTTGGACTTGGACCAATACCTTATTTCATTGGATCCGAATTGTTTGACGTTGGTCCTAGGCCCGCTGCAATGGCTTTAGGTAGCGTTGCCAACTGGGGTGGAAATTTTATTGTTGGAATAACTTTTCCTTCTCTACAGGAAAGAATTGATTCTTACACTTTTATTATATTCATCGTTTGCATTCTACTTTTGTCAACTTTTGTAAGGTAAGTAATTTAAAATCTATTTATTGTATTATTTTACATTTTTTAACTATGAACTAGGCAATTTTATTTTTTGTTATTTTTAAGGTTTAATAAAGAAATATCTTCATTTTGTTTAGAATTTACTTGCCTGAAACTCGTGGGAAAACGTCAGTTGAAATAGCTTCTGCTATGACACAAGGATTTAAGTCTCGAGTGAACGCTGATTCGTTTCCATAGTTAAATTAGAACAAAATTTATAAAATTGAATATATAGTTTTATTAATTTTATATACAAGAATAGTGGATCAAAACGACAAATAAACACAAGAGTGCACAAAGAAAATTTTAGAGCGAGGATACTAAATATAATATTTTTAACAAAGAAAATAAAATTTAAAAAATATTGTATTTTTTGTACTGTAATTTTATTAAATGAAATTATGTAAATGAGATCTCATCAAACCTTTTATTAAAACCTGATTATATTGTTTATTATACAGTCAAACACATTTATACATACACACACACACACACACACACACACAAAGATTTATTACAAAATGTGTCTAATAAGACAGTTGTTAACGTATTTTTAAAAATAATTGGGACAGCTCTTCGTAAAATACTAAACATAGAACTGTGTGAGGAGCTATTCTCATCCAAGTTGGAAATACTCCTTTATAAAAACCAATCACCCCTTCAGTTTGAAATATTTTTAAGAAGGCATCTGCAAGTCCATCATATAATAGACCTTTTCCTTTGGCATCAACGCCTGTTAAAATAATTTCAATAATAATAATGAATAGAATCTATTAGTTAAAAAACCCCAAAACCAAACAATGCTTTTAATGGCTATATTTGGTCAGTAATTGTGCAATTATCTAAATTAATGGCTTACCTTGATTATAAAGTCTAGTTGCTAAAACGTCGAAAGGTTGCATTGTAAGAGCAACACAACTTCCTCCAACCAAAGAAGCTACGAATGTTAAGAAAATTGGCCGTTCGGTAAATATCTATGAAAGTATGTATAAGTAAATTATAATTATATGCATAAATTAGCTTCATCTTGATGAACTTTTAATAATTTGTAAATGCTTTTTCAATCATCTATATAGAAATATTACACCTGCTTAAACGATTATACAAACAATAACTTTACTTGATAAGATTTTAGGAAATCGGAAACTAGGCCAAATGTTGTTAATTGAGTTGCTGAGCCTACAAATACCCTTGGAATATTCGCATACCATCCTCTGTACAAACTTGAAAAACCACCTTCTTTCCATAAAGATTTAAATGCAGTCAAGGTACCAGAGTAATTGTGTTGATGACCAACAGCAATACATTGTGCTGATTGCGCTTGCAATTGTGTTTTCACCTATATTCATTAATATAATTAGATTACTTAAATAATACACATTTTTCACTGAAAATTAATTAATGAATTATAGCGTTTTATAATCCATTTAATTTGATTGCATACCATAAACAATGGACTGCCCAACACAGCACCTAAACTACCAGCTGTTCCAGTGACCAAAACAGTCTTTATAATATTTGTTTGACCTTCTTTATTTAAAATTAATTCATTATTCTTGGCAGAATTATAAATTCCTAATCGAATGCCGTTTAAAACTACTTGGAAAGCAAGCGCAGGTACAAGACCTGCTTGTAAAGCAAATATTCCTTCGTATTTTGTTATAATTAATGCTGCGTGAAAACTGTTTTTATATATCTTTTTATAAGAACCACGTGCTGCTAATTCTCCCTGTAACTGAAGTCGTATTTTAATAACTTCAGCTGGATTGGTAAAAAATCCAGCTCCAACTGCAGCTAATGCTCCAAGTAAAAACTCATTTCCAGGTCTGAAAAAATTTCAAAAAGAGAAATATATATTATAGTAAAAATGCATTTATTGTTTTATCAACATATTAACGTAATAAGGTTGACACTAATATTTAAAATGGAATTTCAAAAGCTTTGTTTTCTTATTTTGCCAATCCTAATTGAATTTTTCTACCAACTTTTTAAACTCTGAGCTATTTTGATATTTTTCCAGTGATATTGACGAAAATCTCTGACTTTTTCCTGATACATTTCATTTTCTCTTACCTGACGGCAACCCTGTAATTTAACAATTTTTAAATTATGCACAACAAAAATTTAAATTTTTTATATCTTGGCGCGTTATATTGTATTTTCTGATGCAATTATATAACTTGCTCTCTACACGCTCGTTTAACACAAAAGTGACAAAAAAGATAATGTACCGTAATGGCAGTCTTTTCAACCTCTTTCAATATTGCACAACAAAACTTCTTACTTTTTATAGCTGTTTGTATTATCATTTGTTCCCATCATTGAAAAATAAAAATTCTACCTTAATTATTTAAATAATAATATAAGAAAATGTAAACAAGAATACAGTATTGTATTCATAACTGAATACTTCTACTGACAGCAGTGAACTAATATACTTCTGTTCAAGGTCATGATAAGGCGCATTTCATCAATTTTATCTTATTTGTAAGCATACTATGCCTATAGTACTTTTTGATGCTCTAAATTTAATGCATAAATTAATTACATGATATCCATTTTCTTGTTTAATTTTCTGCTTGTATTTAATAAATCATGGTGAAATATTTTCAATAAATATATATATATATATATATATATATATATATATACATCCTCAATAATTCTAGAGATTTTTATTTTCAATATTAAAAATGTATAAACTGTATATTATTATATGAGGGTGTCTAACGGTCAGGGAAGTCAGGGAATTTTGTTTGAAGTTAGGGAAAATTTTTAAAATTAATTGATTGAAGAACATTTTTAGAATTTTTATGAATTTTTAAGTTTGAGGATCAAAAAAGAGCTGGGAAAAAGTCATGGAATGGTCAGAGAATAGTCAGGGAATTTTTTTTTCGAACCGCGTTAGACACCCTGTATATTAAATATACAGTATACATATAGTGTATTATATTTAACAGTAGAGTTGCATTTGTTTTCTATGTAAAATATACATGCATTATGTATAATACTTATGATATCCACAATTTGCACTCTATTTAAACGTATATATAATTTCATTCTTGCAGTATTTTACCAATTAATGTTTTTTTTATGAAGGGGGGTGGGGGGAAGAGTTTTAAAAACTAATGCTTCGTATATGTATATTTTGTGTTTTGTTATTCTGATTGTCTAGTACTTCTATTTTATAATAAATGATTGCACATGTTATATTAGTTTTAACATTTATTATTAAATTATGTTATAAAAAATTATTTAAATGAAATAATTAGAAACTATATATACATATCTATAGTGATTTTGGTGTAAAGTAAAATATTGTGCATTGTTATTGAACAACGCTGATAAATGTCTATAAATCTATGAAATAAGAGTAAATACAAATGTTTGTATATTTTCTAATGTTACACAATATATATTATAATACGTATATAGTTTTACTGTATTATGTACATATTGAAATAAATGCAATAGGAATATTTATCTGAGAATAATCTCAAAATGCTGAAAGAGTGTGCTTAAAAGTTGCGTAATAAATTCATTTATTAATTTAGCTTACTTTACTAATTAAGAAATGAAATGTTATTTACACAATTTAACTCTAAAACTGTCAATTATTCTGCTCTGTTGAACTTAATTATAAGCGTTCATTTATCTATATGAGGATATTACTATAAAATTCAAAGTATAATAAGAGTTGAATACTTTCTTTTCAATATAAAGAATAATTAATCGTAGAAATTAAAAGGTTGAATTGTGAAGTTGTAATTTTTTCAATTTTCTTTAAATTCATTATAATTGTATAGTGCTAAACAACAGAGCTGATTGTTATTCTTTTCAAGTATCCTTTAACTTAATTTCTTAATATGTTAAGATTCATAGCGGCCCAATTTTTTTAAAACATTCAATCCTTTTTCTTCGTATTCCTCTCGAAGCATCCAAACAGCATCTCGATCCTTAGTTATTTCTGCTAATACTGCTCCTCCCATAAATACCATATCCTTTCTCCTTGGAGAATCTTCTATTTTAATTTTAAATTTCTGTGAATAAAAGAAGAATGCACACAATTTTAATTTAATTTATTAAACAGATTTGACTGGAATAATCATTCAATAGATGCGTAATTCTATTAATTTTCTTACGTTAAGTGTTGATGTGTCATTTTTTAAGACTCGTTCAAGATAAAGTTGTTTTATCTCACGCTCAAGCCTGGATGGTAAGCCAGGATACATGGTACTACCGCCACTTAAAACTATATGCTTGTATAATTCACTTCGCATATCGATGTCCGCTGCTTGTATCGTACTAAAAACTAGTTCAGCTATTCCTTGCGCTTCAACATTAATAAGATGTGGTTGGAAAAGCGCTTCTGGCGCTGCAAATCTTTCCCCACCGACTTTTATAACTCGACCATCTGGAAGCTGAGGAAAATCATACAAGTGAATTGTAAAAATAATTATATAAATATCAACAGTTTTATTTGTAGCAATTGAATTTACCGTGTAAGATTCAACTAAAACTGTCGTTTCGAGAGCTAATTTCTCTTCAGTTTCCAAATTATAACTTATATAGCATAATTTTTCTTTCATCATTCTAACAGTTTCAAAATCAGCGGAATGATTAAACGCGTATCCACGCAAAAGCAATAATTTAATAAGGTACATTGTAATATCACGTCCTGCAATGTCCAGTCTTCTTGTTAAATGAGGTAAAGCATATTCTTCATAGACAGGACATATATGGGTTACACCGTCTCCTGAATCAACCACTACTCCACTAATTAACCCTTGAGCATATAATGTGAGAACGGCTTGAATAGCAATATAAGTCCCAGCAAAACCGTATTTTTCAAACATTACCTGAAATTTCAGATAATAAACACAGTAGTATTTAAAATGCACATGTAGTAGGTATATTTTTTCGAAAATTCAACTCACCTCAATCATTTTTTCTCTATTGGTAGTAGGATTCATAGGTGGTTCAGTAAGTAAAATTTTACATTCTCTAGGATTAATGTTCATTTTTTCTTTTCCAAAAGTATAATCCCAAACATGACACATGTCTTCCCAATTTCTATTAAATAAGAACAGCATTGATGGCGACATTATTATATTGTATAAGATAACTTTTCATAATCAATCAATCAGAAAGTATTAAAATTAATTTTCTTCAACAAGCAATCATTAATTTGAGAGCTTACCTCACGATGCCATTTTGCATGGGATAACTGATTTCTAACATTGATCGAAGTTTACTTGCCTCATCACCAACCATTAAATCCTGTTGAAGGAATACAAGGATATTTTTACATATTTTTAAATAAATAAACAATATATGTACATCCGTGCTAAAGACATTTTAAAACATTTTATGTAAATTCACTTTATCTGTAATGATTTCTAACAATAATTATACTTTTGAAAATACATATTTAAAATACCTATCTAGTTGTACATATAGCTTAATGTTTATTAAAAAGGGAAACATTTAGTGTTTTCTTTATAAACACATAGTGCTTTATCATACAAGTTACTTTAATTATTATTATTAATATTATTCTTTTAATTAAAAAAACCATTAATGGTAGTTTACATGTTATTTCCAAATATATACCTACACATATAGATTGGTGTGTTTCTAAAAATTATTAACTACTATAAACTGATGATCAGAACGCTATCAATAGATGTTTGATAAAATCCAAAAATTGATATTGTAAACTTGTGGTTTATAATATTTTTGTTCTTGTGAAAAAACAAACTAAGACTTCTTAACTAAAATTTGGTAACATTGCAATTTAATTTCAAGCGTTATTAGCATATTAATAATAGACATATATGTATACACATATAAGGCTTAACTATACAATTTTAATATGACAGCATTGATCTTTGTCATAAAAATAAACACAAATTGACTACTGACAATAGTGCAAAAACTTACAGACATGTTAAGCACATCCTACCAGAGTAAATGCAAGCACACAAACATAAAAATTATTATTATTATTGTAATAAAAGTTAGATATGCAATCAGAATGTTTACCTACCAATTATGCACATACAATTATTTTACAATATAAATTAAGCAATTTAATATATACTATATATTAAATTCATAACTTGCTTCAATTGTACACTGTACAGTAGACGTATACTTATCTTTCTTGTCGATAAGTCTTGATTAAGAGCTTTGAAAATATATGAAGTATAGATATCTTGTTTTTAAAAACTTTCAATATATTTTAATTAAAACAAAAAATGAAAGATATTACAGAACAGGACAAATTAATATATCAATAACCGTTCAAGTGTTTTTATTTGTTAGAAAACGTGCTTAAACACATCCTTTAAAATGTATATTAAATTCTTGTTCATACATATCATCAAAAACACACTATAGAATTTCAAAATAGAGACTTACATGAATGCTATGCTCTTGCTGAAAATATATTTTTAAAATTAAATCTTCAATACTAAAAATGTAAAACACTAAAAATGTGTGTTTTACAAGAATACAGAATTGGTAAATCGATTTTGTTTTTAGAATAGGTACATTTATACAAATAAAACTTGAGATTTTTATAAAAAAAAAATGTCAAAGATTTATGAGCATTTTAAGAGAAAAACAGTAACAATTAAATAATTAATATTTAATTCTATTTAATGAAAACTTAATTAAAGCACCATACGCAGTAAACAATAACATAATTACACCTTTTATATTATTTTGCAGAAAATGAATGTTTAAAGGTAGAAAATAGATGTTTGCTAACTTAAACTTGGTATCAAATCAATTTCTTATTATTTTAGATATGTATCTACAATAATTGATACATGCCAATGTAATTTTTCTTTAAAAAAGCTCAATTTATATTAAAATAAATAAATAAATAACATCCCAGTAAAGAACAACATATTGCAAGGTATTGACATTAAGACAATTCACAATATAAATAATTCATTCTATTTCTTTAAATAGCAATTCACATCAAACAATGACGGTACTTAGGTACAAAATAAATTTTTTAATATGAATAACATAAACTTACTTTTACATCAATATCACCAATTTTATTGGTAGCTCTAATTATTGGTCGTCCCACAATTGAGGGAAATATATGAGCTGGAAAATTAGCGCCTGCATAGCCACATTTTACAAACTGAAATCAATTATTTCTCTACAGTATATTTTCAAATCAGTACAATACATTATCTATTAAGTTATTTGAGTATTTTTAAAGAATAAAATGTAATTAGGCATAAAATTACTTGATACAAACTATATAGATTTAAAGATATTTATATAACCTTACCCCTGTCCCATTGTCACAAACAATAACTTTTCGACCTTTGCTGTCCATTTTAGAAACTTTTAAACAAATAATTGACTCAAACTAAAATATCTATTTTGTATTTTAATATAAAATAACTTTTAAATTATGCAAAATACAAGTAAAATAAGGCAAATTAAAGTAAAAAGGGCGTCGCCGGTAATACTTCTCAATTAATTTGAACGTTAAGAATGTAAGAAAAATTGCAAAATTGCAAAATTGCAAAATTAATTTTTCAAAATTTTAAATTGAAGAAATTAAACTAGTTTTTATGTGTTTTCAAATACTTTTTTATACATATTGTCAAAAATAAAATGTCAGGCAAGTATTTTTATTATTATCACAGGGTTGTGTAGTTATACGCTATTATACTATGCGTAGTACAGTCGGGGACAATAATGCCTTCCAAAAGGCTACTGGACAAATTCCTATTTTGCGTGTCGCCTTCTATGTTGTTTCAAGGTGAGTCCAGAATAGATGAAATTACAACGTCGACGCGTCGAAATCTACACGTAGGTCACGTGGTCTCCATAACCCCGTGTCTACCCCTGTGTCTACATGGAGCGTCAAGATGCGAACTTGCGTGAAAACGCACAGAGTAGCCAACCATAGATGCTCTGACTCGCACGGTAGAAAGTCCCTAGT
>WNHD01004242.1:0-11447 GCA_011057455.1 Ganaspis sp. Gsp50 | reverse complement strand
TTCAAAATGCTTAAAAATATTTAAATCCACTTAAAATTACTTGAAATCCTTTATATTACTTTATGATACTTTAAAAAACTTCAAAATATTTAAAAATACATAAAATACTAATATTTTTAAATACGATGAATTATTTTAAAGTATCTTTAAATATTTCGAAGTATTTGAAAGTAATAAAAAAGTTTTTGAAGTATTTTAAAGTAATTTTTAGTATATTTAATATTTTGATGTTTTTTACTGTTTTTAAATATTTCTAAATGTTTTTAAATATTTCAAAGTATTTGGAAGTATTTGAAAATATTTTTAATTTTTTAAAGTAATTTAAAGTATTTTAAAATATTTGGAAGCATTTTGCGGTTGTCTGAAGTATGTTAAAGTAGTTTTAAGTATTTTTGAATATTTTGAAGTAATTTTAAGTATTTTTAAGTAAACTGAAGTATTTTAAAATATCTTCAAGTAGTTTGAAATATTTTAAAGACTTTTAAGTATTTTGAGATATTTTCAAGTATTTTAAAATATTTTGAATTATTGGGAAGTATTTGAAAATATTTTAAAGTAATTTTAAGTATTAATAGATATTTTCAAGTATTTTAAAGTACTTTCTTATTTTCTAAACATATCTTTAAAATTTAAAGGTAAGAATTTATCGAGCTTGAAGTCTGTAGGCTTGATAAGTTCATAATTTGATGATTGAAATAATATCTTTAAAATATTTTGAAATCTTTTTATAAATTATTCAACGCTTAAAATACTAATACTTTTAAAAAATTAGAACTATTTTGAAGTATCTTTGAATATTTTGAAGTATTTTAAAATAATTTGAAATATATTTAAATTAAATATTTTAAAATATTTTTAAGTATTTTTAAATCTTTTTAAGTGTTGTTAAACATTTTGAAGTATTGGGAAGTATTTGAAAATATTTTATTACATTTTTTTTAAGAAATATTTTTAAGTATTTTGAAGAAATCTGAAGTATTTTAAAGTAGCTTTAAGTATTTTTAAATATTTTGAAGTATTTTTTAAATATTTTGAAGTATTTTTAAATATTTGGAGTATTTTGAAGTACTCTGAAGTATTATTGTTGAAAAATTATTAAAAACAATTTTATTGAAAATTAGGGGAAAAGGGGAAAAATATTTGATTTTAGGTGATTTAGGGGATTTTCTTTAAAAAAAGGGGAAAATAAGAGGAAAAAAAGGGGATTACGTAAAAAACGGGACGAACTGTGATCCCTGTCTTAGTAGTTTTAAAAGAAAAATTAATTTGTTGAAAGATTAAAATAATCATGCCGCTAAATATGTATTGTTAATAAAACTACATATTAGGAAGAAAAAGATAATTGGTAATTTAACATTAGTTTTCAAAGAAATTAGATATCTAAAATATTAATATACTTTTTTGAAAGAAATTGCATTTAAAAAAGTGAAAATAAATAAATTCCAGTTTTTAAGTAAAAGAAATTAAAAGAGTGAAGAGAAAATTCGAACCAGAAGAAAGTAAATATAATTTTTGTTCAACCGATTTCGGGACCTGCCCTGACATCCGCCTCTAAAATTAGATTTCACGTTTAAAGAAACAAATGTTTTTCGCATTGATACATAGAATAAATGCATGCAATTGTCGATTTTTAAGAAATATTTTATTATCATTTTTCTAATAATATAAAGATAATTTCTCTCTTTGCGTTATAAACGCATTTTACATACATACATGTAGATGCAATACAAAAAGCAAATTACGCCTTGTATAGTAGAGTTCACAAATGCCTTGCAATTAAATTAATGCGACAGTTACAAACTGTAATAGATTCCTGAACATTAGGTATAGCCAATTTAACAAAAGACATATGTGAACTCTAAACTGTACATCGCAATTAAAAACTTTTAAATTTGTTTCCTAATTTTTCAAATAGAAACTACAAAATACTCGACAGTTCATATGCATAAAAGCATTGACAAAGTCGAGTTAATAATAATTATTATTTTAAATTCAATTTAAATTTCTTGAGCTCACGACTTGCTGAAAACAAAACAGCATAAATTCGTTATTTTAAAACAATATTTTACTAATTGAATTTGTCTTAAAATATTGTCAAAAAATATATACAATATTTGCAACAAATTCACACAGAGACTATGGAAAATACTGAATGAAATAAAAACTACCAACTAAAATAAATGGCAAACTATACGTATAGCATCTGTCGGCATTTGTTTGAAATTTTCATTTAGAGTTGGTTGCTGATTATCTTTATATCACAGTTCAACAAACATGCCGCGTTACATAATCTTCACGCGACTCGTTTAATTTAATTATCAATTTATGATAACTCATTTGCTATATTACAAATCTTAAGATTTAAGCACCTTTTTTACTAATATCTAGTTGAAAATTTATGTGCAGATAAATCAGACGTTCTATACTGTCGAAATATATATATATATATATATACAGTAATACATTAACCGCAATTGTACACTGATACATTTTTGTACTAACTTATTATTAAATTGAAGCCCTTCGGAGATCATTCATTTGACTTAGAATCTTTAAAACATCACGTGAACACAAGTCCTGACCAAATTTAAGTAACATTGTGCATTTTCTTTCTGAAATTCTTTTATTTTTGATTATATCTCTTTGATTCTTATATCTCTTTGATTCTTATATCTCTTTGATTCTTATATCTCTTGGATTTTTATATCTCTTGGATTCTTATATCTCTTTGATTCTTATATCTCTTTGATATAACAACTGATTTGATTAATTTCACATACTTTGTATGTGGTAATAAACCTATTTTGTATTTTAATACTAATGTAGTCTGTATTCTATATTTTTGAATATTGCTTCTTCATAGATGAAATATTTTAAAATATCAACTATTTTTATATTTTAAAAATATAATTAGTTACTTGTTAATTTAGAATCCTCTTAAAGTTTCAGAACTTTTGGACACGTAGATTTTTCTCCTAAATGAATTTGCCAACACTCTTTTAAAGCGTTTTAATTAAAGAGACATTAGTTTAAAATCTAATTAACATAAAATTCTTCTCATTTCAGAAAAATCGGACACAATTGTTTTCATCATGCTAAAAAAAAAGTCAGATTAGAAACATAAAGACGACAAATAGTCGGAAAAGAAAAGTTTTTGATTAATCGAACCCAAGTTAAATATATTAGTACCTAAATATTTAGCTACCGGTTATTAATTCGATTAGAAAACGTTCAGGCACAAAGTAGAAAGAATTGAGTCTTGAATAATATGGCATTGCTCTTTGGTAAATTACGATAGAATGTGACATCAGAAATTATTAGATACAACCTTTAGAATGAAGCTAAAGGTTGTATATTTAAAGAAATGAATTTAGGGTGGAATGTCCTGTCAGCTCATGCAACTTTATAAACGGCCTCATGCCCCAGAGATACGTTTTGATTAGAGATTTGTTCTGTAATCGATGACGGAGTCAGGGCTTTGGTCCGACTTCGGTGGTTCTTCAACTATGACCACAGGCAGTGTAAGCGGAACAGAAGTAGGCTCACCTGGAAGTGAGTCCGTCCCTGTAGAAGGTGATGGCACATCGTAAACATCCTCACAAGCTTCTTCGTTTAAAGTTTGAAGAGCACCACAAATCATTTGTTCTTCCAATGTTACCTGCCAGTCAAGTATTTAACATTAGTTCAATTTTCTTTAATATTGCTTCCTCATAGGGAAGCCTTGTTTTTATTATTATTATTGCTTCCTCATCGGGAAGCCTTGTTGTTATTATTATTATTGTTTCCTCACAGGGAAGCCTTGTTATTATTATTATTGCTACTAATTTAATAAAATAAATTTAAACTGAAGAAATTAGAGCAAAATAAACATAATTGATTTCATTTATTAAAAAAGGGAAAATTGAAGAAGAGTAAAAAAACAACTTTTTAAACAATTTTTCTTCCTTCAGGAAGCAAAAAGAGAAATAAAATTTTTTTAAAATATTAGGAAAAAAGAAAATTGTAGATTATTTCCAGTTTTCTTACCTGTAACTAGAATTCCAAAGTGCAAGTGAAAAATGTGTAATAATTGTGATTTTAGTTTCTAAACTAATTGTATATTTTAAAAATATTTCGGATGTGCAATAATGTTGGTAAGTAAATACAAAATAAATGTTTTATAACGTACTTGTTTCTCCATAATCGATTGTTTGATAGAATCCCGTCTAGAAGGACCATCAGTTCTGGACTTTTCCTTTTCAATAAGTGGAGCAACTCTTGTACTACTTCCAGCCTGGTCTAGATTTAAAAAAAGTTAGAGATGTACAAAAGTTCAAGTAATTGTTCAAATTGTTCAAATCGTTTCAAGTTGTTCGAATCGTTTCAAGTTGTTCGAATCGTTTCAAGTTGTTTGAATCGTTTCAAGTTGTTCGAATCGTTTCAAGTTGTTCGAATAATTATTAAAAATCTATTAATTTGCATTATGAATTTATTGACAATTACCTTTTCTGGCAATTTGGTCATTTCCAACTGTGAATCTAACGCTTCGGGGACCTTCTTCATGAATTGAAAACGACGAAAGTTCTTGTTCTCGCAAAGAAATGATTATCATTCTAAATAACTCCCAATCGCCGAAAGACATATTAAGTACCTGTTAATGATTTTTTAGTCAGTTGGTTGAAAAACAGTATTTTTTAAGATTCGAGCATTTTCTATTACAAATATTAATAATCGATTTTTTTGTAATAAAGTAAATTTTGTGAAAGTGTACAGTAAATTTTGTGCTATTATTTTATTTTTGTCCATACCTTCTTAAGTTCCTGTAAATCACAGTGTAGTAACACTCGACCATTTATATTGTTTTGCTTAATAATTTCTTTATAGTTTTGAATTTGTAACGGGTTAAGATCATCAAATTTGTCAAGTAAGTCACATAATCCATTTACTGTTAAAGTTGAAAGTCGTATCTCCAAAATTTCAGACTGAAATAAAAAAAATATGAATAGCAAAAGACAGAGAGGGAAATAAAATATGAAAGGAAAAAACGAAAGAAAAAGCGAAAAAAAGCGAAAGAAAAAAGCGAAAAGAAAAAGCGAAAGAAAAAAGCGAAAGAAAAAAGCAAAAGATAAAAGAAAAAAAGTGAGTAACAAGAAATTTAAATAAAAAAATTCTTACAGGTAAGGAAGTGGTTGCTGAAATTGGTTTGGGTAAAGGTTCCATGGGTGGTGGTTGCCAGGGTGGAAACTGCCAATTAAATGACGGTTGCATAGGCCAAGAAGGTGGTATAGATGTAACTTCAGGAGCTTGAGGCGTCTTGGATTTGTTTCTAGAAATTCTATTAGTTAAAGCACTTCTATTCGACCATTCTTCATTGTGAGTGGCGACATTCCATGGAGGAACGGGTTTATAAAATACATGATTAATATCGTCATCTAAACTTTGCTGCTCTTCTTTAATTTTTTTCCTAATGTAGGGGTCAAGATTAATTGTGAAAGGCAAGAAAATCTTCAAGTCACTAATCAATAAACTAGATCGATGAAAAGTCAAAAAGACGTCGAGTTTGCGTTCATCTCTATCCATTTCAAGCAACGGTTGTACATCCTTTAAAACTGGAATTTGGGGTCGAACTCTAGAAAAACGAGAGCAAAATTTATCAAAATCAATGATAAAAACTGATAAGTAACTACAACTGTAAGTAAATTAGAATACTTATTTAAAAAAAAAAAACTAAACTGTAGGTGGAGATTTATTTAAAATTTTAGTTTAAAAAAACATACTTATCGTAAAGGCTTTTTAATGACACTGAGTCGTCTAAATTCTCTTCACAGCTATCATAGTACAGAATTAACCAAGAAGTGCGAAAAGGCCATTGTTCTGTGATGTTGATCCAACTAGCAAGATGATACCAGTTAAAATCAATTTGGAATGCTTTAAGTAATCTACCTGTAAAAAGAAAATCATTATAAAACATTTTAAAAAATGTAAGGTACGAATTATATATTTACGATATATGTGTACGAATTATATATTTACGATATATATGTACGAATTATATATTTACGATATATGTACGAATTATATATTTACGATATATATGTACGAAATATATATGTACGAATTATATATTTAATTATAAATGTACAAATGCATTTTAAAATATCAGAAATTGAAGATTATAAATGAATTCAAAGATAATTTTGATTTTAAAAATTAAAGCAGTAACAAAAAGAAAGCAAGTACCAGTAACATAAACAACGTTCATGAGTCGTCGCATGCTACGTGGATTAACATCGCTAAAATAATCGTCTGTTAGCAGCATTTTGTTTAAATCTTGAGCACCTCCAAGACGATTGAGATTACTGCCGATACTGCTGGCAATTGATTCGCTCAATCGCAATTTTCTACTGCCCTTTCTGCTCGGCGGTTTAAGTTTCTCATTACTATTCATTATACCAGATTCGGTGCTTAATCTTCTATTGGAAACGGATCTATGAATACTACTGGATGCAGCATAATTTACACTTTCTTCGGCCTCATTCCAAGTATTCTTTTTACTATGCTGTGCAGTTTGTTGTGCGACTTTAACTTTTCGCAGGGCACTATTTTGCAAATAGAAGGGTAAATGGACCATGTTTCTTAAGTAATCGTGACCGCCTATATTTGACTCCATAAAAAATCTTCTACTATTTACTTCCACTGCCTGCAAAGATAAGTTACAAATTTAATCCAAGTTATCTCAAAATTCCACTCTTTCGGAAACTCTAATTAGGAATGAACTGATGTTCAATTTTGTTTATTCATTATTTTCGTTTATAATATGTTTCATTATACATTGGTTTAATAATTTAAATTTAAATTCTTTAATTTAAAATTAAAATAGAATACCCTGGCAATAATGTGTGGATCTATAGCTAGGATCACGATAAAAGGACATCCGTTGTCGCTAAACAAAGACTGAATTGCATCAAGGACTAGTAGAACTTTATCTTGTTCACAACTATCAAGGCCATCGACTATCACAACCAGTCTGCTTTGTTGATCAGTAAAACAGTCCATGCATTTCACCTTGAAAATTAATTTAAAAATGTATTTTAAACTTGAAAATGTATTTCAAACTTGAAAATGTATTTCAAACTTGAAAATGTATTTCAAACTTGAAAATGTATTTAAAACATTTATTTTATTTGTATTTATTTGCTTCCCTATGAGGAAGCAAAAATTATTGGAAAACGTAAATTAAAAATAAGTTACCATATCCGTCATAAGGTTCACTTCGCGCTTTAAAGTCTGTAAGAAACCTTCACTCTTTAAAGTTTCTAACTTAGATATGTTACGTTGAAGATGTCTCCTTTGTGAAAAAAGTAGTGCTCGAAACATTTTACTCCATGTGTACAAATTTGCAACGATGCTGACAGACAGTATAAGAGCAACAGTAACTATAATTATTTGGAAGGTGAAAGTGTCGATTGCAGGTCTAAAGAAAAGAATGTTAACATTAAAAGTACATATTTTGTACATACGTTTGTACATTTAAGATTGACAAGATGCTTCTTAATTTATCTAAAATAAAAACTATAATCTCAAGTTGAATCAGTTTAGATCAATATAAAGAATTTACAGAGTTATAATTTGCAATTTAAAAAAATGAACTTACGTTTCCTGAGACATGTTAACGAGGTGAACATTGAGAATAGAAACGCCAACTAAAAAGCTGCAAAAGCAGATCTCGAATATAACAAGATAAGGCAAGCAACACATCTTTCTCCACTTCCAGGCATTAGTTGTTTTGATCGGCTTAGGTCTAAAAGCTCTATATAGTCTAGTAGATAGGGAACCAAAGTCATTCTCAATGGAATCATACAAAGATCCTATCATCTGCACAACTGCGTTTTCTCCAGCAGTTGTAGTGCCAACTCTAGTTTGATCAGTAAAATAAAACTTAATTGGCTGAACCGCAATTCCTTCATTAACTTCTCTAATTGGTGGATGGCAGAACATTACTTTCAGCAAAAGTTTCAGGGAATTGAGTTTCTTAGTAATAGCTATAGTAAAATTGTAGGGCCAATACCAATCGGATCTATAATTATCATTAAATAAAAGAAAACTTGTTATTAATTTAATAAATTTTTTGGTAATGAAAATGCTTCACTTAAAATTTTAATGTAAATATTCATAAATATCCATGTAAATATTTATAAATATTCATGTAAATATTCATAAACATTCATGTAAATATTCATAAATATTCATGTAAATATTCATTTCAAGAATATTATCAATTCTAGTCATCACTCACCTTTTGTTTGTGTAACGTAACAGCAAGAGGAAAAAGTACAAAAAGGATATTAAAATAATACCACTGTTTAAACCAACTATCCAAGATTGTAAAGCTAAACCCATAATAACTCCAACTAAAAGAGCAAGGTGTGATATAACTATAAATAACAAGACTGAAATCTTAAATACTGGATCGATCCAATGCCTCACAAAGTTTTTCATTTCCTCTAAAAAAGAAAAGATTAATTTTAATTCAACAATTAATTTTAATGCAATTTTAATTACAGAACTTTGTCTATAGTCAGGAAAATAATATTTGCAATTACAACTTTCAGATTTTTAATAAAAACTACGACTCACCCCGTAGTTTATTTAGTAAAAACGATTTTCCAGAACCCCATTTGGCATAAAGACCAACAGTAATTGGCGTTGATAAAGAAGGCTCACTAAGAATATCTGCTAAAGCACTACTGTAGAGATCATAACCAAGCATATTTTCATTATCTTCATTAGTATTTAATCGACCTGCAATAAAATACCAAGAATTTAAAATCAAAATTATAGAGAAATAACAGAAAAATGTTATGAAAAAGTGATAAAAATGTTAAATGAAATAGAAAAGTGAAAGAAGGGAATGATTAGGAGAAATTAATTAATAACAAAACGAATTTAAAAATAATTGCAAAGAAACTTCTAAATTCGAAACAGTAACTTACGAGCACCAAAAACTTGTGATATAATTGATTTAGGATGATTGACATCAATGTTATAAGGCGTCTCTCCTTGACGATTAGGTCGGTAGAGCAATTGACTATTCTTTGGGTCTCTAAGAAGGATTTCCACAATGGCTTTCGATCTCGCACGCATGGCAATGTGAAGAACTGTATCACCTTTCTTATCACTGGTAAAAACCTTAGCTTTTTTGTCGAGGAGCACCTGGACCATTTCAGCATTTCGAGATCTCACTGCTCGCAATAAAGGAGTATCACCATCCTTTGTTGCAATTTCCAAATCCGCGTTAGCATTCAGTAATAATTTTAATATTGCCAAATTTCCCTTTTCTACTGCTATGTAAGTTGCCGTTTTCTTGTCCTAAAAAATACATAAATAGTGGCGATAAAAAACACATAAAGCAAAAAATCTGCCAATTATTCCAAATTGCAATTAATTTGCCAATTATTCCAAATTGCAATTAATCTGCCAGTTATTCCAAATCGCAATTAATCTGAATTTCAATTAACTCGGCAGTAAATTGAAAATTCAATTGGTTAAAATCCGAATTTATACCTTGCCAGTAATGTCTACATCGACATATTTCTTCACAAGTGATTCAACTACTCCTCTGTGGCCACCTTTGACTGCATGACTCAAAATCGTATCGCCAGATCTGTCTTGAACATTAATGTAAGCACCAGCATTCAAAAGTGCATTTACTATTTCATGGTACCCTTCACGACAAGCTATCATCAACGCCGTACAACCATCTTTATCAGAAGTATTAACATTTGATTTGTACTCCAAAAGTAATGATACAACATCGAAATGATTTCCGAGCGTTGCTACTATCAAAGCCGTCCAAGAATACTGCAAAACGAAAATTATAATAAATAGAATTATAAATAATAAATAGGATAAATAAGAAATAGTATAAATAATAAACAAAATAAATAAAAAATAGAATAAATAATAAACAAAATAAATAAGAAATAGAAAAATAATAAACAAAATAAATAAGAAATAGAAAAATAATAAACAAAATAAATAATGAATGGAATAAATAATAAACAAAATAAATAATGAATAGAATAAGTAGGTATACAAATAATCCATAAAATAAATTAATAGTAGAATAATTAATTTTCGCACCATGCCTGATGAGTCAACACTAGCTCCAGCTTTAAGTAGCGTATCTACAATTTCTAAGTTTCCGTTGCGTGATGCCCAGATGAGAGCTGTTGTTCCATACTGAAAGGGTAGAATTTTATTTTTTAATAGTAAAATCACACGTCATTTTGTTTGTAAAACGAAATAAATTAATATATTACCTTGTCCCCAACATTAACCTTTGCCCCGTATGAAAGAAGCTCCTTGACAATTTCCGGATGTCCTCTTCCTGATGCCCACAGTAAGGAAGATATGTGGTAATTCCCATGAGCGTTGACATCTGCACCTTTCGACAATAAAAGCGAAACAGTGTTTGATTTGCCTTTATAAGCCGCCCACATAAGAGCCGACCATCCACCCTTGAAACAAAAAAGCCAAAAATTAAATTCTATAAACTAAAATTCAATAATATAGAGTAAAAAAAAAAAATAATAATAATAATAATTAAATAATAATAATAATAATAATAATTATATGTATATAATAATCTTCTTAATTCTGTCTATCCACACCTGAAGTTGTTCGTTTTTACTATCAATTGTTTTTCTAAAGATTCTAACATTTTATTGTTTAACATTTAACATTTTTATTGTTTATTTATTAAGAAAATGCAATAAATTCAAGTCAATTTTTTCATATTAAGGAATGTAATAATTTCAAACTCGTTTTTTGATTTTGTCCTTAGAGTAATATACTACAGTATCATTTACAATTTAGTACACCAATTTCTTTTTTATTAAAAATCTTTGAACGTTTAGAAAAGTTCAGTGTACAATAATTAAAATTTTTTGTTTTTATTTCATTTTTGAAAAGTTGATACAATTCTGAGGAAAATATTACCACAATAAAGTGATTTTATCATTTCTTTCATTTAAGTATGCTTTTAAAATAGGGTATTTTCCGGGTATCTACAAATTTTTCATCATAAAATTCCATGAGTTATCTATGATTTTCAAGCGAAAAGTATAACAATTTCGATTATATTTTTTAATATCCTTTTTAATTAAAAAAAGATTTTTTCAATATTTGGTAAGAATTTAAATCACTTTTAAATTAATTAAAGTTAATTAAAAATAATTCTCTCTAAAATTTAAATATACTTAAAATGACTTTAAAACACTTTAAAATACTTCAAAATATTATAAAGCATTTTAACAATTTAGTTTTTTTTAAAAATATTTTGAAGTATTTTAAAAAATTTTGAAGTATTGGGAAGAATTTGGAAATAATTTAAAGTAATTGCAAGTTCTAAATATTTTGAAGTGTTTTGAAGTAGATTGAAGTATTATGATACTTTAAAAACATTT
>WNHD01004241.1:10563-32011 GCA_011057455.1 Ganaspis sp. Gsp50 | reverse complement strand
AATTTAAAGTGTTTATTTATTTTTTATGATTTAAAATTAATAATTTAATAAAATTTAGATTCAAAGTTACTTAATTTTACGTAAATATAGTTAAATAAGTTAAAAACTGAACAATCTTTTAAAAATAGTGGACATTTCATATATTTTTTCAATGGAAAACCGGGTACTTTGGATTTTTTCGAAAAACGTGGTTTAAAACAAATAAAAATTTTTTTTTAGTAACTATCGATATTTTCTTGTAGTCAAATAGTCAATGAAGAAATATTAGGACTAATAAAATGTTTTTGTAACCCATGTAGAAATTGACCGACCTGGCCCCGATGGTACATGAAACAGGTAACCCGACCTGGGCCCGGGCTGTGCTCTAGGGGCCCGGTCGGTTTCAGTGTTTCACCCCGATTTGATGCCGCCAGGCCGGGGCCCGACCAGGGCCATGTCAAAATTTCTACACGGGAAGATAGCTTTTTTGTAAACGAGCTTTTTGCACGAAGTACCCGGTTTTGCCCCACCTTCCCCTATATATATGTGTCTGTGTGTGTGTGCGCAAGTCCGCATGAAAAGGGCCACCTTTGTCGGTTTTATTTTAGCAGATATTCGCAATTTTCTAAAAATAATCAGTCTTTCGAATTTTTCTTTCTTTCTGAAAACCGCAAAGTGCAGAATATTCCCCTTCGCATCATGTGTCTACACGGAGAACAGCTAAATGAGTTTGCTATTATATGGATAGCAAACTTTTTTAGCTATAATAGCTAAGAATTAGCTAAAACAGCTAACATGTTTAGCTGTAACAGCTAACATGTTTAGCTGTAACAGCTAAATATTAGCTATAGTAGCTAAAAGTTAGCTATCCATATAACAGCAAACTCATTTTTCTCAGTGTATCATAACATTGTCATAATTGAAAACAAGTTAAAATCTTAATTTTAATTTTTAATTAACATGGGAGTTAGTAGCAAACTGGAACTCTTAAAATTAATAGTTTTTGACACTTCTAACTTGAAACCCTTTCAACTTAGCGAATTTTTCATCTAGACAGGTCTGAGACCTCTCAAAATGTTCGAAATTTAATCTGGAATATTCTCATACAGATAAATCCAATAGTTCATATAATAATCCACAAGTTCATTTATTCTTTCAGTTTCTCATTTTTTCCTTATGTGCAAACGTCAAGTTGGTAGTTTCTGCTTTTATTGTTTTAAAAAATGTTATAAATTCAAGTTAATTTTCTATATTAAAAGAACGTAGTAATTTCAACTTCATTTTTTTAATTTGTCCCCTAAGTAATAAAAAAAAATCTACTGCAGTTCACAATGGTTCATAGAGTACCTACGATGATTAAACATTTTTGTTTTGAAAAAAGTGTATTTTTCAACATAACATAAAAGTTGAAATTTCTTTTGAAATAATAAATGATCTTTAACACTCCTTGATTTATTGTAAAGGTGATTTTTCAAAGAATATGTCTTTTATAAGAAAAAAGAAAATTTAATATCCATTATTATAATATATAATAACTAGCCAATTATACGCGCGCTAAAGAGCGACAGAAAGATTTATCCAATTATTATTTAAATTAAATTGAATTTTAAAAAAAATTTATGATTTTTGCTTCAAAAACTTTTTTTTAGAATTTATTTTTTACCATTATTACACTGTTTCTAACTCAATAAATTTATATAAAGTGATTCTTGGTTAAAAATTCAAGTCAAAGCACAACAAGAAATTGAAAATCAGCTCTTCAACAATTATTCAAATATCACTAAATCGCAAAATTAAGTGTCAATTGTGACACAAATACAGATACGAAAAAGAGAGCCATGGCTACCTGGCACATTTCCATTGCTTCAATTACATTGCTTCAAGTCTAGTTTTAAAGCTAATTTTTATAAAGAAAAGGAATTTCATATATGTATACAAATAAACTTAAATTTTTGATTTAAATTCAAATCTAATTTGATAACTCCCTACAAAATTCTTGCGCGCTTTAGCGCAAGTATATAGTTTGCTAGTTTGATATAAATTAAATGGAATAGAAGGGATTGCATATATGATACAAAAATATTTGTATTCCCAGAGAAACTTTCATTAGCAAAAGTCGAAAATTTAATTTCTTTTCAACTCAAGATACAACAGAAAAACCTGATTTTGTGCTCATGAGAAGAATGAAAATTACAGTAGTTATATAGTAATAGACGCTATATTTTAATATATAGGACGTCTTATACTATTGTAATTCTTGCTCTTTTCGTGAGCACGTCTTATACTATCTCTATATAGCTTATAAACCTGTATATATACAGGTATATAGAAATTAAAGTGACTATAAAGACTAAAAAATCGATATTTTATTATTCCTGTAATAATCTGTCAGAGAGAATTTCTTTTTGGAAAATCATACGTCAAAAACTTGTGAGAATTGTTGAAATGACTGCACGAAGAAAAGGTTTTATACTTTTTCTTTCGTTATACGACTTTGTAAAGACCATGCTTTTTCTTGTTTTCTTTTTTATCTGGCCAACGACTTGCCTTTTCCACTAGGAGGAAAATTAAAGTTCTGACCCATACGTGTACACCAGCTGCCGAAAGTGTCTCGACTGTCGTAAGGAACTTGTTATAGTATTTCCCCCTACTCTCTCGCATCAGTTTGGGTTTCCAAAGTGAAAAATTAAGGTGAAAAAACTTTACGAGTTGACCGAGTTGAGCTCGAAAGGGCAAAGAGGATTCTTTAGCCTTTTTTACACTTTCCTGAAACTTATTCTACTTTAAGTCATTAATTACTTTAATTGGTAGAGTCCAATTTGCGTAGGAGCCAAAATTACTTTTTATCTCGAAAAGAAGACAGAAATTAGTGTTGGCAAATTTCTCTCAAGGAAATAGAAAATATTTTATAAATCTTTCAAGGGTAGAAATATCTTTTAATGCGGATTTAATTTTAGTTACCTACTTTTAATCAATTATTATAAATATAAACATACTAATAATTAATTTATGCATGCATCGGTTATATTAAAATTTATTATAAATTAGTATTAATACAAACTATTATTATTATTGCAATTAGGCATATAATAATAATAGACGTGCAGCATTGATTTGAAGAAATTAAATTAATACAATCCATTGGTGATTGAATACAATCTAAAAGTATAGTAGTTATTGGCTATATGTGTTACCATATAAATAAGAGATAGGTATAAGCCTATAAATATCATTCATTTAATAGTGCTCTTTAATTAAATTAAGTATGAATGACAGCAATGTTTCAAGGTCCAACTAAATTAAATACAATGCTCCAGTAAAAATTGAGATAAATCTTATAAAAGTTTTTGTTTAATGCCTTAGTAAATTGATTGCTGCCACAACCAACTTGTTAGCTATCCCTATATTTGTTAACAAATTAACTGTCACAGATAACTATTTTTTCCGTGTGAAATATAAGTTTATAGAATGAATAACTTTTTGGTCGCTTTGTGGTTTAACGTCATAGTTTATTAAACGTCCATTTAAGCTAAAGCAAAATTCAAAACTTGGAAAATGAATCAAGGCTAAAATCATTTTAGCTGTAGTTTAGCCATTTTCACGCACTAAATGTATATAGAAATTTTAGGATTTTAGGAGGAATTTAATCCGCAATTGGGTGGAAATAACTTTATTTGAATTGGAGGTGAGCTTCTATGCGGAACATGAAAGTAGTATGAGAAAACAAGTGCTCGAGATATAACTTCAGAACCAATCAAGTGAGAGATTCGACTTAATAGTGAACCACCTCTTTTAAGTAGTCTACGAGGTTATTGTCGTATTTGCATAAGAATCAGACACAAGATTAAGTAAAAGAGTGTCACCGAGAATCTTTTCACGAGTAGTCCAGACACTTTTATAGAGAAATACTTGCATTGCTATTTTCAGGAAAATTAAGTTCCTCCAGCACTTATTATTATTCAAAAAGTTAGAAATTGTCCGCGTAAAATGAACAATATATGTACAATGCAAAAACTGGTGTCTTGTATAGATGTCTTACCGGAAGACGTTTAGACATTTACAAATGTCTTCTATTGGTAAACGTCTTATTTCAAGGTTTTAGATTTCTAAGTGTCTTAAAAGTTGACCATGGCTAAACTTTTTAAACCAAGACACCCTTTTTTGCAGTGTAGACGTGCAAATACGCTTTTCTCAATATTTGCAAATATTTCGTTGCCTTTCTTTTAATTTCTAACTTTAATTCCCGTGCAGCAAAATCCCGATGAAAAGTAAGGGTACCCGGTTCTGCCCGACTCCCGTATACGAAGTTGTTTACGACTTCGGCATTTTCAATAGAGCGAGAAAAGAATAATTTTTTTAGATGCCTGTAAAGTGTGCAGAAAACAGCTCATAATTCCTGGTACATACACTGCAAAAACTAGTTTCTTGATCTAAGACATCAAGTGTCTTACCGTAAGACACTTGATATCTTAGTTCAAGACATCGCAGTTTTTGCAGTGTACCTGGCGGTAAAGTAGGTGAATGTGCGATCTGCAGTTTGAAACTTTCTACTTATTCAAGATTGCCATATATTATTTAGCTTCTGCTAAAAACAATCAAATAATGACTTCATACTCAGATATATTAACTTTCCTTGAGATAATTACCTCATTTCAATTTAAAAATTGTAGCTCCTCTTCCATATTTTAAATTGCAAAATAATATTTTAAATCCTCAGTGTTGCTTGAGACTGAATACATTTTGGAAACGGCATATCAAAATTTGCAATGTCAATTTCAAGTAGCTTAGGAAATACAATTTTGTACTTTTCTGTGAGAAAATGCAAATTGTTTATGGAAATTTTTATTTTAAATTTCAGAGTACGACGCTTTTGATGCTGAGACCTGATGCGGTGGTACAGTGCTGTGAACCCGCGGCAAGGTGCTTTATCGATCTTCGGCAGGTTGCAGTACTCCCTCATCATCGTATTTTTAACCTAATTCTGTAAAAATTCTCTAAATTTATTTTGCACTGGAACTTTATCGTTCCCTAAAAACAAGATGTATTTTGTCGTAATTTTTTAACTGTTCGAAAGTAAACTTTATATATATAGTCTCAAGGGTTTTTTCGAGAAGGTATGCACCCTTTAAAATGTCTTCATTTATTAGATATGTCATCCAAAGAATATATTCAAATCTTTTTCCTTCTCTTATTTTCAGAATAGATTGTCCATTTTTCCAAAATTTACAATTTACAACTTTTTTTTTTACTTTTGTTAATTCTCTCCCTTATCATCTTTATTATATATAATTTCTCTTCAAACTCCTATTTAACTGATACAGTTGTTACGATGTATTTATGAACAGTTCACTGTAGAAATAATAAGTGCTATTGGAACTCTAAAATCGTGTTAAAACAATACGAAACAAATATAAGCCCAGTGAGAGGGCGCCACCGTCTATGTACTTTAGCACTGGTTCAAAATAAATCGAAACGGATTTAAACCAATTTGTTTTCTGTGTACAATCATATATTATTAAGAAGATTTTATGATATAGAGTATATCTTGGAATAATAAATAATGATTGATAAACTTAATGTTCCATCTACTGTTTTTTATGAGAAAATGATTGCCTATTGTCAACAAGCACATTATGAGGTTTGAGATATCGAGTAATTAAACATGATTATTATCAAGTTCAATGGAGTATTAGGAGGTCTAATGGAGTCTTAATTAGGGTTATATGTATATGCTGCAGTCACTAAGATATTACCTTTGTCTCACTGAGGTAGAAAGTCTTGTATTTGATCTCATGGTATTTTGAGTATAGCATTGTAATGCTATTTTGATGCAAATGGAAAAATGTGAATTTTAGGGAAATGGCGCAGTAAACACTGCTTCTATTATCATAAATCACTTTATTCTGACACTTTAGATTTTAAGACATAAGAAAATCTCAGGTGATTAATGTTGCCGCTTTTAGCTGGAAAACGAGCAAGTACATTTCCGTTGAAAATTGCAAAAGAGTGTGGTCATTTAGAAGAAGAGCTTAATAAATTCAATTCATTAAGAGGCTATAAATTAGTGTCACTGTGGCAAACGGCATTATTTTCCATAAATACGTGGGGAAAAAACGATGCTTGACATAGGTATATATCCATTTGTACGGTTACTTTAACCATCATATTATTTTACATCCATATAAAATGGCTGTTTAGTATGAATACTGTAAAAAGTATACAATGTAGGGGTCATCCACATATTACGTGAATTATATAGGGGAGGGGAAAGAAAGTATCACGCTCCATTATAAGTTAATGTATAAACAATAGAAAAAATATCACGCTAGAGATAGTGGAGGGGGTCTAAATTGCCCGAAATATTTATCACGTAATATGTGGATGACTCCATAGCTATATGGTTATGTCATGGTTGTGTCAACCATGAAAAAATATATAGTAGCGAAATTAGTTAAACAACCCCACGGAAACTCTGGCATAGGAGTCAATAGATAACACTTCAATTGATGTTAAATATAATATAATATTTTCATGGATATAACGACCATTCCTTTTTTCCGTAAATTCTATAAAATTAATAACAACAGTAAATACGGAACATAAAAATAGTAATAAAATAAATATATAAAGTGCAAAATTAAAGAAAAAAGAAAATTTAAAATAATGTTTCACGTTATCCGGCACTCATTTTCTTTTTACTTTTAACTGCCTCTTATAGAACAGTTCTTTCTAAATGAGTGAGGAATCGATTTGAGAAAAGAGTTGTAGTCACGTGACGTGTTATTCTCCGAAAGGAGTAGAAACTCTTAATTTTTCTTCCCTCCTTGGCTTGAAAAGTACTTTCATCACTTTCATCAGCGGCCACCTGCTAACTCACATTGCTCCATCTTAAAACCGTTCAACTTTTGTGTACATATAATAGGATGTATATTGTGTCATGTATGCCATGTATGCCATGTATGTCCATGGCAAAATGTACCTCACTCGAAAAAAGTCGATTTGGATGTTTTATCAAAATTAACAATTTTTGAATTGCTCTTTCATTTACGAAAGTCAGAAATTATTTTTTCCAATTACTCATTTTGTTATATAAACATTCAAACGTAAGCCTTTTATAAGCATGATGCATTTATGTAGAATTTTATGTGGACTCTCGTCCTACATTACTAGCTTATATTAATCTTATATTTTATTAGTATATAATATAAGCTTATATTAATTTTCCATTAAAATCTAATCTTTATTTATATGAAAACGACTCATAAAAAAGTGGTATTGGGTTATTAGCGTATTAAAATTTAGCCATTAGTTATGTCTATTAAAATAAGTAGTAGAAGCGCAATATGGTCAGACTTATACTAAAACAAAACTTTTATTGTATTCATTTTTGTAAAAAAATTGTAAATATATAATTTATAATATTCTTATAGGTATATATTTATATTTACAAGTTTTGTACTTACTAAAAATTGAAAGTGAAAAATGTTGACATCCATATTCTAATTTTATTTGTGGATTTTCTTTTGGATGATTCCAGGGAAAATCTGATAAAAATAGTATGTGTAATTGATAACTTATGATGAATGCCATAGTATTTTAGAAATTATGGATTATATCGAGAAACATGTGTGGGCGGTTTGACATTCGGTTCATGAATTTCTAGTTAACCAACATTCCTAGAGTTTGAGCTGCGGTTTCTGTGTTATGTCAACGTATATTGCGGCTAAAGATATATAGGTGTATGGGGAGAAGACACGTCGTTTGTGCATCCGCAGGTGTAATGGAGCGTGAATCCGCCAGAGAGACGAAAAGATTGCATTCAAACGGGAGATGCGACTTTGTAAAGTATAACGCAATCCTATCCAGCTCATCTCATTCAGGGTGACTAACTTTGAATGACACTTTAATCTGATTTAAATTTTTATGTCATCCACGGCATTCCTCTAAATTCAAAGATTCGTTGCGCTTTTCAAATTGCGTGCCTCGAATTCTTTCTCAACAATTTATTTATTACTCTTATAAAATTAAATCGTGTGGCCTCAACTTAAGTGATGATTAAATTCTTTGAATTGCTGCGCAAACTTTTTATTAATTTATTAATTTAAATGTACCTCAGTTAATTGTAATAGTAGGTGAAGTTGGCAATCCATCCGAGTCAAATAAACAAAATAATAAAACATATTTTCAACGTTTTAACGGCACCGCAGTCCTCATGAAAAAATAAAATTTAATAAAGAAAAAGAACTTTTATAATGTACACGAAAAAAATATAACGAAAGCATCAAAATAAATAATTTATAAAAAATATTAATAAATACTAGTCTATGTATCTATAGTCTATATTTATGATGAGGTCGGCGATATGTCATTTAAAAGTTAAATAAAGTGTTTTATTATTTTGTTTATTTGACTCAGACGAATTGACTACTTCACCTACCTATTATAATTACCGCGTGATAAAATCACCATCCTAACTTATAGTTACATAATTGTATTTTATTGCTTATAAGAATATAGTGTTTAAAAGTAATAATAATAATAATAATAATAATAATAATAATAATAATAAAAATAAATCAAATTTTATCAAATGAAATTTTATTTTTTCTGAAAATCTATTGTGCTGAGGTAAAATTAATAAAATAAAAATAATATAAATTATTATGAAAAACATGTGGCAAAGAGTGAGTCTGTTGAGCACTGGCGTCAATTAGATCTTTATATTCAATTAACTCGCGCGAGAGTTGATTTTCAACTCCCCTTTTTCTACTTTTGATGAAAATAACGTATATGAAATTAACTCTATTTTGGAGTCATTTTCCAACTCGAAAGATTTAACTCCCAAGTGCCGTTAACTCATCTCCTAAGTTTTTACAGTGTGTAATATATTATCATATCCATGACTAATTTTAAATTAATCTGTAGAGCAGGGAAACACAATTTTTCCAAGAAAATCATTTTATTAATATTTTATTTTATAAAACGTCTTTGTTGTGGTTTGTAATTATATTATTTTTGTGAAACACTTTATTGGTTATAGCTTGTTAAAATTATTCTTGGTACAATGGTGTAGTGACTCTGGCATGAAGCCGAGAGATTGCAAGCGTGATGTGTCGTGAAGTATAAGTGCACATGTATTGTATGACATATGTGTACACATACACACACATGTATATAAAACGCGCATGTCCTGTTTCCCACAGGGAGGAGCCGTAAAGAACACCCTTCCCAGATCTACCAAGTCACATTTTAAGCAAGTACCCTTACATGTTTTCACGTTTACATATTTCTGTATCTTCTATATGTATGTATATACACTTTCATTCGTATCAGTTCTCAAAAAGTTTACAATTATATATAGACTACTTTCTAAATTTCAACCAGTTAAATATTATTAACTTGACAATGCTTTTTAGACTTGATGTGTTTTTTTATATTAGTGAAAGTTAATCATAAAAGTTAAATTTTTTAAATGCTTTTAAATAAAAAATTCTTTGTAATAATTTCTCATATTACCTACACAAGGAAAGATCGATTTCTAAGGTTCCTAATTCTTTATCCTTTGAAGTATTTTTACCTCTATTTTTTTCGAGAAATAAATTTATCAACTTTTGTACGCTTATACTCTTCAATTACCATTTGATTTAAAATAGTTAGAAAATTAAAATTAATTGGAGTCTATTAAAAAGTGTAAAACTTGGTCACGATATTGACAAATGATGTTTATGGTTTACTATATGTAATAATAATGTAAATCTGACGCTTTACAATTCTCGTAATGTAACAAATTCATCCTCAGTATTTCCTATATGAAACTCAATGAATTTACGAATTCAATGTACAAATGGGCTGGGTAAATCGTGATAAAGGAAATTATAATGATGGAGAAATTCGAAAACCACTTGTTTCTTCACTCTTCCGAAATATTCAATAACTAACAATATTTATTAATTCCACGATAAGAGTCTCAAAAATATTTCAATAATATTGAATATTTAAACAATAATATTGTATTGATATCCATAAAGTTGAAAATATTTTCCCATTATAAATAAGTTATATTTAATTGAATTGAATATATGTATAAATATAACCTAGTTGCGTTTACAAAGTTATATTTTATACAAAGCAAGGACTATATGTATATGTATATTCCAGAATAAAAATGTAATATAATGGCAGCATTAGTTTGAGTAGGTTGAACTAAATGTTATCAACTATGATCCTCAAGGTAATTAATAAATAAATCAAAAGATGTTACGCTATTTGTATCAAAAGACCTTGTTATTAAATATTTCATGCGTCTTTGAATAGACGTACATTTTTTAGTTTTATGTAAAGAAACTTTTTAATTTTATTTACAGCTTTGTGATTTAAAATTAACTGCCAGAGCAAAAATAACGAGTATGAAGCTGCATCAGTATACTATCGGACTTCTATTTCTCTTCCGAGAGGGAATGTTTTACATTTTCAACCAACAGCGGACATATGCCCTCCAGACTCGTTAAGTTAATAAAGCAAACGTGACTATTAGAGTGATTCATTTTTAACGAAAATTTCAAATGTTTGTGGATTGTCTATAGAAAAATAATGTGCATAAATGAAGCCATAAATTATGTAAACAAAAATATTTCTTGTATAATTTTCATCAGTTTGTGCTTTCGCAATTTTACGTTATCAAGTTGGAAGAAAATACATAATTTAATTATCCCATTCCAGTGGATGATAAACTTGAGTATTTACAGTAACTATAATGAGATAGAGACGGAGAATGCCAAAATACTTTTTGCCCCTTATCTTATTTTTACAATTTATAATAATTCTACGATGCGCTTTAATGATATAGAACATATGTATATCCATCAAGTGTCTGTGCAGTCGCATCGGTAGCGCGCACACTGCAGACTTGGCGCCATCCTCGAGTGTAACGCCGGTAGCCTTGAGGTAGGAGTAATAAAATACGATCATTAGTTGGTTTTGCATTTATGCTGGGTTATCAATTGTCTTTTTATTTGTTTCTTTTTTGCGTAGGGAATGTTAGGAAATCTGCTTACAGATTCCTCGGGACCAAATCCGAGGGTAGGTGGGATTATTAAACGAAAATAGAAACAAAAATAAGCTGGCAAACTACTACCGACTTGGACCCACTAAAAGCCGTAACCCTTAAATATGGATCCCTGATTCATCCTCGGAACTATCCAAAGACTTTAGCCTTCCAATTGCGCAAAATAGCATGAAATAGGCAAAAACAAATTAAAACAAAAAGTGAGTAAAAAAGTTAGGGCTGGAAAAGGACATTGCATAATATAACTTTTTGTAGACATCGAGATCCTTGGCTCTTATAATTGAGATGATGAAGGTTTCAATGAGCCGCCTGAGTTATACTACTGGGACAAGCTGAACCATGTTCTCCAGTGTAACTTGCCTCTTCATCGTGTCCCGTTTCCTGCAATCAAAGAGGGATGTGCTTTGCGTCGTCTACAGGGGACTGTCAGTACGCATATACTTCTGGCTTTTCTATTTCTTAAAGAACTGCAGGTACGAATTAAAACACCCGTGACCTACTACTATCAGCGCTTGAGTTCAATAAATGGAGCGACTTCTCCATGCTATCCGTTTACCCAGAAGGTAAGTGTTGGAATCAGCAGATAAATAGACCATCGTCCGCTGTTTCCTCCCTCTCCCATCAATATATCCTGCCATCTAGAAAGGATACTGTGACTCGTTTCTTTACAGATACGGTTCTTGTAGTCCTCACTGAGTCTTTTTTCTTTCATCGAAAAGGAGAACTCTTTTTTATAAATAAATGAGAAAAATTAATATTTTTATCTAAATATTGGTTCATATTGTGACTCTTGGCAATTTCCTATTGTGAATAAGCGTCTTATAGCTAGACCGTGTGTAATCTGTCTCACAGCTTTCTATTATTCTTTCTAAGAAAAAGAAAAAGTCTATAGAAAAATATGATGATTTGTGTATTTTAAATTTACCACACTGCAAAAAATGGTGTCTTGGTTTAAGACGTTTAGGTGGTCAATTTTTAAACATTTTTTGATGTCTTAAATCTAAGACATTGAAATAAGACGTTTACCAATATAAGACATTTGTAAATGTCTAAACGTCTTCCGGTAAGACATCTACAAGACACCAGTTTTTGCAGTGCATTTATGAAAGAATAGATTAAAAATTAGTTGTGATGATTTTTTCCAAGTTTTATTTTTCATTAATATATATATATATATATATAGGTATTTCTTTGTGTGTGTGTGTATCTTCATTGACTTCGGCTTTTGGTGACATACGAATTTTTGCTGGAAAAGTAGAAATATCGCTTTCTGGGATGATGAAAACTGGTTTCACCTTTCCTCTTGTTTGGTTACACGTTTCCTCTTTCAGATATGCGAGAAATGCGATTCCGAGGTCACGGTTTAGCCGAGTTTATCGTTTCTTAATCACCAGGTATATCACTTGCTCAGCCAAATTCAATGGTAAGTTATGGTGTTTAAGTTAATAGCGATTATTATAATTATAATATAATTAATTTTTTAAGTTATTATTTACTATTAATGGTTAATCACACATTGGCCAATAGTTTTATAATGAAAATATTTAAAAAACAAAAGTTGTTAAATGTTTAACTTTTTCAAAGATACCTTTTAACTAAATGCTGTCATTTTGTCAATTTTTTTTGGACTGGAACCATACATGCCTAGAAAGTACACGGACATGTTTTTTTTCTCAGTATAGTGTACAAGTCCATCTTTTCTTAATTTCTCTCACTTCTAATAAAATATAGAATTACCGAATAAATTTAAAATAAAAAAATATATTTTTAAATATAGTAATTTATTCAATAGCATATTTCTAAATATTTATAAGCAAACTGATTTATTTAAAAAATGGTTCAGTTTTTCAAAAATCTAACGAGGTGAAGTTGTAGAGTTTAGTTTCTCTCAAGTAAATAAGCTATTATTTATTTAAATTGTACCACTTTTAAAAAAATTCTAAGAAAAGATAGTACACTATTGTAAAAAAGGTATCTTTGAAAAGCGTTAAAAATTGAGCAATTTTTGTTCATTATTTTAAACCATTTTCAGTAAAAAACTATTAGCTAATATCCGATTAACCATTAAAAGTAAATAATCAGTTAAAAAATAAATTTAATTAATTAGCCTGGTAATCGATCGCTATTAACTTAAGCACTAACTTTTGGCTGGGACTGCTCATCCAAGAAATATCTTAAATAACAGTTATTTAATTTGAGTAATATTTAATTGTATCGAATCAATATTTAATTTTCGGGTAGACATTTCCTTCCAAATTGGTTATTTGGATTAAATAATGTTCTATCTCATACATGAATGATATATATTTATTAATTAATATCTTCTTTATATCTATCTAATATTAATCATTATATACTTATATTATAATTATTTATTTTGTGTTAAAGAAGAATTATAAGATTCTTTGGGAATAATGAAACAGATAATACGCAAAAGGAGCAAGGAAATATAATTTGCTAAGAATTACGTTAACAATTATGTTGTATTCACTTTTATCACACTTATATCAGAGAAAAAAGTTTGGTTAAAGAAATAACAGAACTGCCACAGAAAGTGCTTTGGAAAGTTTTTTCTCTTTTTACTAGAGTACTTAGCGATAATAAAATTCGCTTTAGCCCATTGGTCAGTGATCAAATAGTCAAAATAATATTGTAATTATGGATACTTTTACACTCCATTAAGAAATTGTGTATATTAGATTAAAACTTTTCCAACATAATCTTTAAATATTTGCAGACGAATTGACACTAAAGAAGAAGACTTTCAATACATATACATAGATAATTTGAATTTAATAAAAGAAATTTGAGTTCAAATTTTCAAACAAGTTGTCAAATTTGTAAATCGTTTCCGCTATTAGTTAAACGAAAAAACTGTGTATATCTTTTATGACATATATATTTTTTGCATTAGAAATTATTGAATGGAAACGATCAATTCTTCTATCTGTGAATTTTGGATTTGTGTTTCAAACCTTTCTAACAATTTCTTTGTTCGCCACGTTAAATCAAGATGGCTGTTTAATTATACTGTTCGAGAATGACCCAAGATGGAATCGAGAAAAGTTTTTATGATAATAAACGAGGTCTGAGAGTTGGCAGATTCATTAGCTGATTCTATGTGAGCAGTCAGATGAAACCACAGACAAAATTCGAATGACGATTCTAATTAATACTTCATTATGGATTTCTCAGTTTCCATGCAAATTTCTTATAAATCTTATAAATCTTGCAATATAGGTATTATTAAATAATGTACGTCAAATTCAATTTAATAAAATTGATAATTTTTAATTAATTCGAATAAATAAAATAAGCTTTTCTTTACCTTCCACATTATCTGAACAAGCTTTATTGAGCCTAACACTCTTTCTCAAATTAAATCAGTCGCAAATTGCACTGGACTGTCAGCCAGAATTTGCCATTGATTATAATCATTGAATTTTCCCTTGAATATCAGTTCACTGTAAAAACATCTTAAATTGAGACATTTGATTTTGCAATGTGCACTTTGTTTTATCAACAGAGTTGAATGATTTTCAGTGAAATCTCACTGTTTCTCACTGGTAACCAGTGAAGTTCCACTGATTCAATTTAAGAGAGATACTCACTTCTATTATATTTGTAATATATTTTAAACTTTAACTTTGATTTTTGTAAAGTTTTATCAATTATTTTTTCAATTTATTTATTGCTTCTATTTATGTTTCCTTTTATTTCTTGTTTTTAAATTTAAAGAACTGTGAAAAAATTGGATTTAAATCAAGTCGAGATGAGTAAATTCGTGGACATAGATCTTTTTTTTGTCAAAAAAGTACATTTAAATTTTGCTGTTAATTATAAAAATTTGTATAGCAAGATTCATAACGTTGTTGTATGTTGGTTCAAAATAACATATAATTAGAAAAACTGACATGAATATTTAACAAAAGAGGGTTGTTTGTATATGCATGGCGATATTTTCTGACTATTAAGTTTTAATTAGCAGAGATGATATTTAGGATGAGCTTTAATCAAAATCCTGGTTTATGAATTTTTAAGACAAGGTTGACATTACGAAGAAGACATGAAAGCGTAACAAGCAAAAGACTAATTAACTGACTAACTTATATGTCCTCACAGGTACGTGACATTACCTCCAACGAGCACAGATGGTAATTTCCCTGTCTATTCGTAATTAAATTATCGATAAACAGAGTGGGGCGCAGTCAGATATCAATCCATCTTTCCAACTCAAATTAGTTGTTACATGTTTTTTTAGTCTACTATACGCCGCATATACTCTTGCAATATAGCAATTATATATAATACACAATTTTAAGAAAGGTAAAAGGGTGAAAAATATCAATTGATTCGATTATTAACTATACATATAGGTATATACCTACACTATTATACACATATTGGAAATCAAAATGCTATTTTATTGCTAAATTTGATTAAATTTGAAATAAGAGATTCCAGTTTAGTATATCTTGTTTGGTTTAAGAGAAAAGTCATAAAAATGTATATTTGTATGAAATGTAGAAAGTTTAAAACACCCCATTTAAATTGGCCACTTTTAAGTCTATTGGGGATTTCGTAAGAGACTTGGCTTCCTTAGATTTCTCATTTCCGGAGGAAGAATGCAAGGTGAATCTTGAATTTCTAAAAGCGAACGGACTGAATACCACAATCTTCTCTTTTAAATAGATACACTTTGACAATATTTTAATATACTGCATACTGCGAGTAAAATCTAATGGTTCTTTAAAATCTTTATAAGCCACTGCTCTTCATATAAGCAAGCAAGTGTCTCTAACGCAAACGGCAAATTTGAAATTCAAATTTACTTTTACGTTATGTCACAAGAGATTGTGTACCACTCGAAAGTTTACCGGGTCCTTAATAATACGATCGGGCCAAAGAGTCATTAATCCTGACTCAATAATGATCTTTAATAGATGGTTCACTCTTAAAGACTTGTTCCTCTTCGTTTCCTCCTTCCACTTTCCCTCTTCCCACTTTTATGGCAAAACGATAGCTATAGGCTTATCGCCTTTATACGTTTTGAGTCCTTCTATGGGCGCTGAGAATTATGCAAGTTTTTCTTATGCTTGACTCAAAAATTAAAGAAATTGTCTCTTTATTTTTTTCATTTTTTACTAAAACAATAATAAGTGCAGGTTCAAAAAATGTTTTCTATACTCTAGGTAAAAACTTGTTCACGTAAAATATTTACTAACTGTCCATCCAGATTCTGACGAGACTTCCCGAGTCGAAATTTAAAACCTACGTAAGTTTCTTATAAAACACTTAAAACCTTGTTCGATTCTCCGAAAGTCTAAATACTTCCTTTTAAAACCTACCTAACGCGTAAAAGTGGAAGATTTGGAAATATGTGCCACTTGGCAGGACTAAAGTAGGATTTGCGAGAATTTAAGAAAAGTTAAGTATAGGTCTAAATTTTGTTCCAGTTTAGTTTTTCATTAAACTTTTAGTGAAAGAAATTAATTATTTTTATCACAGCAATCTCTTCTATATGATTTTTTTGGAAATTAGATTTTGACAGTATTTATATCAATTTGCTTATTGGCTTTAATTCCACGTAAAAAGATTCTATGAAATGATTACAGAAGCGAGTTCCCAGCATAGTTCACTCTTGTTATTGGAGTGAAAAGTCACTCTTGACTCTTTTAAGCGGAATGATTCAGTTTTTCTGACTTGAAGAAATTCAGAGTGAGTCGAATTATTGTGATTTACGATGAGTGTAAATAAGTAATAACACGGTACGCATCGGGTTATCTTTTGACAACTTCTTGATGATAATAATTAAAAGGAATTCATCGATTTCTCCGAGTCAATAATAAGAGGATTAATCTATAATAAAAAAATAACCATCAATGCAGTCCTCATCAGATCTGTAGATTTTATTAACACTTTACTTTATGATATACAACAACAATAATAGAAGAGTTATGATTTTAAATACACTTTTTTTAATTTTACCTGATTTTTAACAAAGTAGAAATTTATATTAAAATAAGACATGTTTAATTGAGTCAATTGATTTTTTCACATGATTAGTATGTCAATCTTGTGAACGTCAAGTTCACAAATTTTCTTCATGAAAGTCAACTGCAAATTGTATTAAATCATTAATAGTTTCTCGTTAATGGAATTTTCACAATTTAAGATTAATTTTTTCTTCAAATTTTATGGCAACTCTTGTGTTAACTCTATATGGAATCTCTGCTGGAAATTGTTCTGCAATCATTCCATGGAATCTTTTCACGTGGGACAGCTATTTCATTTTTTTAATAGATATTTTCGTTCTAGCCGCAGTTGTTCACGACTCGATTTTACGAAACTTTTCAATCGAATAGAAACGTCATGAATTTAAATATGCTCTTTATCTTACAGAAGCATGAGATAAGTTGGATGTTGTTCTTGCAATTTCCCCTTTTGCGGATAACCCCCTTATACAAGGGTGTATAAGGTCCATGTGACTTTATCATTGATTTTTCCTTCTTTACTTTTATCCCCACTTTCCCCTTGTTTTCCTTTCATCTTTATCAGCCCTGATACCAACATCCCTGCTGAGAAAATCCCACGAGAAATCTTGATTTTCTTATACTTTAGAGTCTTGAATGCACAGTAGGGAAAATGCAAATTTAAGAGAATACATTTTATAGAGGTTTCAGTATTCACACTTTTTACCAAGACTTTTCAATTGAATATTATCAATTTTCCTTCATATAACAAACATCCAATTATTTCAATTGGGGAAAATTCACATTTTGTAAATTAATGTCTTTCTATTATACATGAAATTACAATTCAAAAACTGGCCAATCATTTCTGGTATTTGCTCACTAAAAAATAATTAAACATAATTTAATTGTGTCTAAAGCATTCTGCTTATACTAGGACTACAAAAAAGAGAAAAACAATAATTGAACAATCCAATGGTACCAGAATTAAGTAAACATCAAATGAAAAAAACAATTGAAAAACACGTATACACCAAGAGAAAAGATTCGTGAAACAATAATTTTTATGTTTGAATCAAGAATATAGGTACATATATGTTTTAGGTCCATTTCTAAGCATAAATCGGATTAAATACAATGAAATTTTCCATTGAATCAACACACAAACAATAACCGCAGATGTTAAATAAAAAACTTGTTATTATAAAATCACATTAAAAACTAGATGTATACAATTTTGTAACTTGAAATTATTTTCCTTTAGAATAAATGAATTGGAAATATTTTTTAAAAACTGTAGATGAAATTATTTTTGTAACTTTTTTTAATTTAAAGTTACACTCTTTTCTTGGAGTGAGTTCTCACTCCATTAAGAGTGAAAACTGGGTCACTCTGTTTCGAGTGAGAAACCCACTCTAAAGAAGTGAGATTTCACTCTTAAAGAGTCAACTTTCATTCCACTGCCGTATACCATTTTTAAAAAGTAACTATCTGCAAGAGGTAGATAGTGACTTTTTAAAAATGTACGGCAGTCGAATTAGAGTGAAAATTCACTCGAAGCAAAAAGTCGAGATAATAAGTAGACGCATCTACTTTTAGAGTGCGGGTTTCTCACTCGAAACCAAGTGACCCAGTTTTCACTCTTATGTGGAGTGAGGACTTACTCCAAGAAATTTAGAGTGTAATGTTTTAAAAAACAGTTTAACGAATAAAATTAAAAGCATATAAAGTATCAACTGCTCTTATTCTTGGATTTATTTCCTTTGAAATAAAAAAAATTTTGCTTTTTTATTATACATAGATGCATAGAACGTGGCGCCATCTACCGTACTCATATCTGCTGCGGCTCATGTTGAGCCCTCTACCGTACTCAACTTGAGCCCAGGTTTTTTCTGTGTATAGAGGGAAAGTTATAAATCGCTTTTACTCCAGTTTAAAGCATTCTTTGTCTTTCTTGATTTTCCCATTTATTTCAATTGAGACTGAAAAATGTAACATTTCCTTTCCAATTTTCTCACTTCTTAATTTGATTTCTCTCGTTCTTTGGTATTTTTTCTGTTTGGTTTACTTTTCTCGAGGTGCACTTTACACAAAACCAACTCTAGTGAAAAGCCGATATCCTTATTATTCGATTGTCAACGAATACTTACACAGGGTGTGTAAAATGTATAAATGTGTCTCGTTAGAATGAACTTAATATATGTACCTATATATGACCAAGTCATGCACAAAACATAAGTCATTTGAGTTTACAGTTTACAGCCAAGTGCGAGGAAATGGAAAGTGTTTTAAATTATACAAGAAGGGTTCAAGAGCTGTTTGTCGAGTGAAAAAGGTCAAACACTTGATATTTTTCTCCTACTTTTTTACTCCTATGCCGTAGAAAGGTTGATCATTTTAAAAGAAAAAGTTTCTTAAACAATGGGTTGTGTCATTTTCTTTATGATAGTGCGATTCTGTAATGTTCACACCTCCTAAATGTAACGTATTTATCACACTGCGGGTTCAGTATAAACCCCCTGCAAAAAAACCAGTTGCCATTTGCGTTCCTTTTCATGCATCGACTCAAACCTTCCATGAAAATAAAGTTCAAAACTTTCCTTCTATAAAGCAATCGCTTTTTGCTTCCTTACAGAGGAAGCATTGTAATCGTGATGATTTTCGATTTTCCAAAAATAGTGTCGTTTTTCGTGGACTCTCTATCTCTGGAATGCTTTAACCGATCTTAATGAAATTAGGTAGAGTTTATTTATTTATTTATTTATTTATTACACATGCATCTGCCACATAAATCATGGCTACAAGGGAGAATTAGGTAGAGTTACTACACTCATAAAAATTTAGAAATGGACAAAGGGATTTTTAGAAATACTCAATCAAGAATTTTTGAGATCGACTTTTCTTTAAAAAATACGGTTTTTAGGAGAAAATTTTTTCCCTAATAAAAAATTAAATCCTTCAATGAAGAAATCTTATTCTTTGTGTCGAGACAAATCTATTGACCTTTATAAAGTCTTTATTTAATAAAGAATTAATAGAGTAAATGACAATTTTCTATTATTTTTGACGTTTAAAATTCCATTTTATAATATTAATTTTTAAATTTTTTATTTTTTATTTTCAGTTTCTTTTGCCAAAATTTTTTGAATTAAGAAACTTATCGATTAGCCTATATAAAATCTATATTTTACCCAAAATTGAAGGAGTAAATTACAGTTTTTTTATTATTTTTGACATTTAAAATTTCATTTATTATATAACTTTTAAAATTACCATTTTTTAATGCCAGTTCTTTTTGAAATAATTTTCTACATTAAAAAATGAATCGATTTACGTATATAAAGTATATTTTTTACCAACAGTTTATGGAAAGATTGTCACTTTTTAATTATTTTTGGCATTTAAAATTTAATTTTGTCTTACAACTTTTAAAATAATAATTTTCCAATAATAGTCTATTATTAAAAGCTATTCAAGGTTGCTTTTTGAAAAAAAATGTTCTCTATAAGGAAGCAAAATGTTGATGGCATGAAAATAATTTTCTACTTGTACTTTCTTGTTTTAATTTTTTGATATTAAAAAATCACCAGAATTCTGGTGATTTAAAAGAAAAAAATCTTAGTCTGAATTTATATAATTTTTCATATAGGGCAAAAAAGCTTGCTGAATTCTACTACTTTAGAAGTACTATATATAAGTGGAAAAAGTTTGTTACTTTGAAAAATTGTTTAGAACCATAATAGACTTCAAGTTGAACCATATCTTGGAATATATCAAATCAATAATTGCCTGAGGTCCACCATCGTACACTTAATAAGGGCATGTGATAGAAAATGACGTATACCCGGTTTTGCCCCACCAGTAGGGCAAAACTTTGGATTTTTTCGAAAAACGTGGTTTAAAACAAATAAAAAGAATTTCTTTAGTAACTATCGATATTTTCTTGTAGTTACTTGTAGTTAAATAGTCAATAAAGAAATATTAGGACTAATAAAATTTTTTTGTAAGATAGCTTTTTTGTAAACGAGCTTTTTGCACAAAGTACCCGGTTGTGACCCACCTTCCCCTAACTATTATTTGAGTCCAATAAATAATGTTTGATTCAAATACAGAAATAATTGATTCAAATGCCATTTATTTGATCCAAATAATAATTACTTGGTTCAAATAAACATTTATTTGATAATAGACAAATAAATGGTTATTTGAAACAAATAATTTTTTTTTTCAGTGATAGAGTATGAATTTTGAATTTTATAGAATTTATATAACTTTTGATATACAGATGCAAATTATTATTTTAAAAATAAAAATCCAATGAAAACAAATCAACTTCACTGAGAAAAAAGTTTTCTTGATTCAATGCAAAAATGCATTGGATCTAATCTACTTTATTCTTAGATTCGGACCTAGAATATGTATTCTTGAATCA
>WNHD01004241.1:0-10523 GCA_011057455.1 Ganaspis sp. Gsp50 | reverse complement strand
TAAAAATTCTTATAACGAATCGAAAATATTCTTGAAACAAGAATAAGTTGTAAGTATATTTTTATTCTTGTTTCACGAATTCTTTTCTCTCAGTGTTGAATTAAGCTTTTTACGCATATAAAAATGTTTGATCCGATTATGTATGCGGCTGTTTATAGAATATTTGTTAGGTCGTTTAAAGAAAAAGTTTTCTTTGTTCGCAGTTGAAAACAAATTTTCAATAAATAGGATTTCTACTGGTCTTTGTTGTTTTTATACGCAAAATCAGTGGGATTAATTCAAGTAAATATTTTGGAATTTGTCTCATCAATGTTCTATATGAAATAAAGTCGACTGAGTGTACTCGGGAGCCAAGATCGTCAATTAAATTGTTCCACTCTTCTCTAAAATGGCATCCGCATTGCGAATCACGTGGTTCAATTACATCCTTTCTTGTCAAAATTAATTAAAATTCATCAAATTCAAATTTTCGCGCTTTAGAGGAGAAGATTACATCAGAAGATACCTAAAAATGTATTGAATATTCTTAATACAAAATTAACATCTGTTGGTGAATTATATTTTATTTTCGCATGATACCCTTGCAAAGATTCAATATAATTCTAAACATACTGTCTATTTATACATCATTTATAATAAAACATAAAATCTGAAATAAATATTTACTATTAATTATTCGAGGATCATTCACATATCATGCTCCTTTGCAATTAGACAGAAAATTAAAGAAAAAAATATTAATTATGGGTGAGGAGTAGGGGGTCTTAATTTCCAAAAATATGTATCGCTTAATATGGGGATGAACCCTTGGGCAGTTGCGTTTTTCTTCTGTTTTTCGTTATATAATATTTGAATAATAAAAAAAGTAAATAAAAAATTTGACATTTTTATATTCTATTAAAATGTTAATAGAATGAATATATATTTTATTATTATTTATTTTAAAATTAAGAAAAAATGATTCAAAAGCTCCGGAACAATATTTTCTGTTTGGAAGACACGTCGTATTTTCTTTTCTTGGAACAAGACCTAGTGGCAAAAACCTTTCACGCACGAACAATCGAAACATTCCGCAAAACTTGATAATGACAAAAATAGAGGATCTTACCTTCATGATCAAAGACTCACATCGTCCCTTTTCCAAGGTTAATCAGCTACCTGCCATGTCATCAACGATTTTGTTTATAAGTATTTATAAAAACTCTTTAACGTACACACTCTTATTAATGGTAAATTTTATTTATGTATTAGATATTTTGAGTCATATTCATTATAAATTGTTTAAGAATGTTCACTAAAAGTAAACCTTTAAATTTAACTTATTATTATAAATATGGTTGGATTTCTTTAATTGCAGATTGCGGATTTTATTTATAATAAAATACTAAATTTCATTCATTATCATTAATCAAATATTAATATATTTGATTTCGCCTACGAAACCTTAAATTATATTTATATCAATAATTTACGTTATTTATTAACTATTTTGCACTCTCTTAATTTAAAAAATGCTAGATCGCACGTATTTGTTAATTATATATTGTCCATTAGATATTCTTTCTTTAATACTAAATATCGTTATCTAATATTTAATAATTTCCAAACCACTTTCTAAATTTCCACTGACATTTATGCATTTTAATTTGTACATGCAAAGTTTTCATTTATATTTGAATATTTTGATTTACATTTAAAAACTTTTATTTATTGGATATCCAACACTTTCAATTTAAAAAATTTGTTGCATTTATCACTTATTAGTGGTAAGAAAGTCACTCGCGAAAAGTAGAGATTTGTAAAAAGAAATCCACATAGAAGCTGTTTTATTACAAGGAAAAAACGTGACTGGGACAGAAGGGCGAAAAATTTTATTACGAGGAATCGTTTGTATAAGAGCGAGGCCTGGCGGCAGCCGACTGGATGCTGGTGGTAAAAGCTCCGGTTTCCTATTAAAACTGCGCAAGCTCTCTTTGCTAGCTATACACTCCCGCCGAAAACCCTTACTGATTTCGTGGCCTTGTTGAATAGTCCTCGGAATGTTTTCTGTAAAAAACTTGGCATTTCTGGGAGGACTTTAAACCTGCTATTGTCTAAATGTCATTGTACCACATTATAGAACCATCTTTTTTTCTTTAAGACCACATTTTATGCAAATTGCTGAAAATTCCATGTTACAATGCTTTTCTAAAACAGCATCAGACGCAAAAAGGTTTTTACAATGTACTTAATTATTAAATTATTAATTACAATATAATTGATGTTCTAGCTTTTGTTTTTCATGTTAGCACTGAATTCTTTTTATTATTCTTGCGGGATTTTAATTATTGTTGTTGTTAATGTTGTTAATTTTTTTTTACACTTATCTTGTTCGATTTATTTTTTCTTCCATACGATCTCTAATTTCTGCAAATTTGTGTCCCATCCAAAAGTCAAATACTGCCAAGCATATTTTCACATTCTTATTTTTTTCGTATGGTATTTTTAGAATATTAAAATGTAATGGATAATAAATCCTGTCAATATTTGAAAACACAAATTTGCAGATATACATAATATGTACAATACAAAAATATTGGTGTGTTTGCACCCATACGTATCGGTCATGTTGTTTATTTACTTGATATAAAGAAAGATTTATATGAGAAATACACACACTGAGAGAAAAGTTTCCTTGATTCAATGCAAAAATGCATTGGATCTAATTAATTTATTTGCCTGGAATTGAATTGAGTGACTGTTCACTGTGTAACAGTTAGATCTCACTCTTTTGGAGTGAATTTTCTACAGAAATTTATTTTAGTAAATAACAAGTGAGTGTTGTTAACTGTATGAATGCAGCCGCTACATCTGAATGACAAATCGAGGCGAAATGTCGAGTGTAAAAACGAATTAATATCGCTTTACGATATTTTCCAGGACTTTCTTGCATGCAGTTTGCTAAAATCAAAGTGTTTTTGCTACCTCTATATTCATGCTGATTAATTGCAAAGTTTCTCTTGGATCGGAAAATTATGCACATATTTGAATCACAAATTACAAACCGATTTCATTGCGCGTTCTTCATTCATAAATTCTTTTTTACGAAATATTAACCTTTAAAGCATTTTTAAAAAACTATTTTAAAAAATGTTTAATATTTATAAATTGGATTCAAAGTAGAAAGCAGGATATATAAAAGACATTCATTCACTTTAAGTATATTTTTTAAACAAAACCAGTCTAATGAGAATAACGAACCAAGACATCGAAAGAAATCTATTTTTGAAAATACATAACTTTGCTTCTTTCATTTATAACAATGAAATAATTATATGTAATTGTTAATTGAATTTTATATTATAGCAAGTTCATGAAGTAGATAGATATGCTTTAAAAAGAATGTATTCAAAAGTAGTGCGTATTTAATTTTCCAAAAATAATACGTACTACATTCAGAAGCAAATTACAAAACGAACTAGAAAAGGTACATGGTTGATACGAAATTGACAAAGGAAACGTTTTGTCAGACTAAGGATATTAGTATAGTGCATTGTGCATCCTTGTGGCGCTATAATAACACTCGAGAGAAAGGGAAACTCATTTGTCCAGGCGAATTGCCTGGTGACATGACAGCCTTCGATCCAATACTATACTTATTATTTGCAGATAATTTAGAAAATTCGACTAATACCGATCAAGCAGACATTTATTAAATGCCTATAGAACTTTTGTTTTCAGTTGGAATGATGGTAGGTTAAATTTAATTCGATATGTAGTTGTCGAAATTAAATTAAATTTTTAAGTAAATTTTGTTCTGAAAAAATAGACCGTAGGAAGAATACATCGGGCATCTGAGAGGACTCGAACCTCTACGGATGGTTGCCTTTCGCGGGACTTACACTGCACTAGTGCACCTAACCAACACGGCCTGAACTTGCAGCAGTTTATAATTTCAGAACAAGCCCACTATTCATCAAAGGCTATTTCTTGTACTACTTATCATTCTTTTTCATTGTTAAAAGACAATTTTTTTATTCATTAAATACTCAAATATTTTAGAGTAGGTTTTCATTTTCAATGCGTAGATTCGATCAACGCAAGGTAAAAGAACATAAAACATATTTATGTCACATTTTCAAAGTTGCAACGTTTCGTTGGTTATGGTATACCATCTCCATCAGGCTATTTTATTAATAAAACACCAAATTACAAACACCAAGTATACCTATATACAATATTTGATCACGAAATTAATTAAGGCATTTGAGTCTCAGAGAAAGCTTTAAATGGAAATAAAATACCCCACGGAAAAAACTATCTGGTTGGAATAACTGGAATTCCGGTTAAACCTCATTTAACATTTTTTTCAGTTTGGAATTCAGAACCGGAATTCTGGTTAAAATAATTGGAAAAAAATGTTAAATGAGGCTTAACCGGAATTCCAGTTATCCCAACCGGATAGTTTCTTCCGTGCCGAAAGACTCGACTATATATACAAAGAAAAAGTCTGTACTCAAAAAGGTACCATTATATAGGTAGGTATACATTGTCCTTTAGTATTGTCTTAAATTAAAAAGCAACAGAAGTACCTACACTGCAAAAACTAGTGTCTTAAAAGTGTCTTGAAAGCGTTTTAAGACTCCAAAAAATGTCTTATTTTTGGTGTCTTAAAACGCTAAATATCTTACGGTAAGACACTTTAAAGACATGAGTTTTTGCGCAGTGTATAGGTACGCATAAGTTGAGGTTCTTTTTGTGTACGTTTTTAAGATCCTGGACTATAATGATATATAATTTTATTGTCGTCTGCATTTCTGAAACAGTCAAATCATATCTCTAAGGCAAAAAAGATGACGATATTTTTTCATCCCTTTGCAATTGTGATACTATTTTCGCAATGCTACATCTCTGATAACGACAATGATAGAGCGTGAGCACGGCTTGCGGCACACAACCGCATTTGGTTTTGTCCTCTCACTCTCCCTCTCGATGTGACAAATGGAAATAGTGAAAGGGGTGTGGTGGGGAGGGGGGAGAAGGTTATTGGTACAGCAAGAGAGACAAAAATCTCCTTTATGCGAAAGAGAGAGAAAAGTGAGATTCCTCTCACATGGCGAATAAGAATTGAAGAATGTCTTCTCCCAACTTAGTCAGTCCAGTCGCTCTCGAGTCTCTCTACCGATTATCGTGTCACGTGCTTTCACTAATTCTTATTGGTCACTCGTATTATCTTCATCTTTTTTAAATTCAATTATTCTTCTATTTAACAGATCCAGTTTGCCAACAGAAATCAATAAAACCTAGATTACGTGAAACGCATAAAAACAAAAATAATCGGATTCGTAGAGGTTTACAGTTTTTCTGAAAACAGTTGTGGTTTTTACATTTTTGATATAGGTGAAACAAAAATTGATAGTGCTGTGGATATTCTGATGCCATGTAGATAAACCAAGGTTGTTTACTAATTTTGTACTGAATTTTACGTTGGTCGATTGAAAATAACACTTGAAAATAACACTCGCTTTAGAATTCTAAAAAATGTATGCACTGATAACTTTGAAGATAACTTTATTATTTCTATTGCAAAATGTATTTGCAGAAGAAAATATTTTCTTTCCTATAAAGAAGAATAACAGATAATTATGAAAAAGCTGCTTTAATTAAATGTATTAAACTATCTATGCAAAAATCTATTCTATATGTACTATTCATTTCATGAAAACTTTGCTCCCTCATCATTATGATCAACAAGAAATTTGCTTATCTTTATAGACAGACAATATAAAAATTTATTAATTTATAATAAAATTATATATGATTTTAAGAAATCCCTTTGTACAATATTTATTTAGCAGCTTCTTAACTTAAAATAAACCCTATAAAATTTTTATCAAGATATCTTAAATAGTTGGGCAGTTATATTGTATACAAAAAAAGAGTGACACACACACACACACACACACACACATGTTTAGACACGTGTTTAGAATAGTAATCAGTAAAACAATTAATTAATTAATTGGTAGAATCAAATCAGAAATAGGTATAAAGCCTATATAAATAACCATAAATAATAATGAATTGTTAAAAAACAAATACAAAATTAGATATTAATAAAGAGTATATTTAATATTATTCGAGAAATCGAAATAATCCTGAATTTTGATAAATTTATTAAAAGATAATTTTTCTTCTCCTATTATAATACATCAGAAATATTTAAATAGATATTCTAATTCCAAAGCCATGAAAAAGTTGTAAGACAAGGTTCTTCTTGGTTAGAAAGTTTTGTACAGTCTATCACTGCAAAAACTGGTGTCCTGTAGACGTCTTACCGGAAGACTTTTAGACATTTACAAATGTCTTATATTGGTGAACGACTTATTTCAATGTCTTAGATTTCTAAGTGTCTTAAATTTTTAAACAAGTTTTTGCATGTTTATTTACGACATCAGAAAATGTCTTAACAGTTGACCACTTAAACGTCTTAAACCAACACCATTTCTTGCAGTATATACTTTTTGTGATCGCAAACCCGGGTCGGTTGATCGAGGCCAGTCGTGTCCGAAAAGTTGAAACTTGATTCGACACCCTATACTGATTTAAATTCAGAGAGATTACTTTTTAATCGATTTCAAAGAGAAAAATTAAAAAACAAAATCATTTTTCTAAATCTGATATAAAATATAAAAAAGAAATAAATGAATGTAATCTCCCGATATTTCTTTTTTGGAGCGTTTGAAAATAGAATGCGCTCTAGTATAGTTTAAAAGAAAAAGAAAATAAATGTATAAGAGTTACTATATGGTTCACGGGGTGTCTGCCATGAAATTTGCCATGAAATTTTTCCCACCAGCAGACTCATATACGGGGTTTAATGTGTATGTAACACTATAGGCAACTTGTTCACACGGCTAATCGGGAGGAAATAATTTGTTTGACCGAGCTTTCGCTCCGTCGAACCTGATTGGCTGTTCCTAGGTACCCTTCTCAACGTTATTATCATCATACAAGCTCTAAGAGATTAATTATATTATCAAAATAATGCACACCCTATCAACAAATTTATCTAAATTTTAGTTGAGAAATCTATAAATCCAAGATTTCAAAAATTATTAAGTATATTATCTGTTACTATAGAATAATAAAATATTTTAAATACGCATCAAATAAAAATTATACAGGATAGATTGATTTTAATTAAAACTCTTTGAATCAGTTAAATATACATACATACTTAATTAGAAAAGTTGAAAACTGTGAAAAAATTCTCGACTGCGCTGGGGGCGAACCCAGAACCTCTCAATTGGCGGTTGGGTGCTCTGACATGACACTGATTGTTTGCTATACTCACTGTAAAAACATCTTAAATTTAGACACTTGTTTTTACGCAGTGCAGGATCCGAGCACTCAACTGGCAATTGAGAGATTCTGGGTTCGCCCCCAGCGCAGTCGAGAATTTTTTCACAGTTTTCAATTTCTCAAGTAATTATTAGAAATTGTCATTTGGATTAAGATTAAGGTAGGGACATATGTTTTGAAACATCTGTGATGAAAAAGAGAATATTTCAAGTTTGCAATGAGTCGTAAATGATAAGAATGTGAAAACAGTCATGAAAAAAGTCAATCACCAAAATATAAAACTAATAGTTTATACAATTTCTTTAAATGTTGGAATGAAAAGGACTGAAATTGTCGTCGATTGGCGATTGTCGATTGTCAACTTTGAATCTGTATAATAATTGTTGAAAAAAATTGAAAAAGTATTAGGATAACAATTTTATGTCAAATTAAGAGTTTTATTTTTAAGTTAATTAAAATGCTACATAAATATATCACAATGTATATGCATGCATATATACTTGACTTCAAAAAGTGAAACACTTATTGATGAAAATTAGCGTGATCCCATTGATTCATTTAGAGAGTATAAACCGCATGTCTCAGGAAAAAAATGATAGTTATTCTAGCATGAAATAAGATATTTTTTATCAGTTTTTGCAGTCCTTTTTCCAAAATTATAAAAATATACAATCTTACACGGAGAAAAATAGCAATTGAAATTCACTTAACACTTAAGTAAACTATACCTAACAACCTAATATATACGAATTAGGTAAAAATTACTTAAGTATTTAGTGAAATCTACTTAAAATGTTAAGTAAATTTTACCTAACTACTTGAGTAAACAATGTACTGCTAAGATTAATAATGTACTGCTAAATATATTACTCAACATTTTAGGTATATTTTACTTGAGAACTTAGGTAAAAATTACCTAAGTGAGATTAGGTAGATTTTATTTAACTATTTTAGGTAAACTTTTCTTGTGGTTTTTCTCCGTATAATCAAAACCTGCATCGTTTGTTTTTTCTGTGGTATTTATTAATATATATTGCAGAGAGTTATTTATTTATTTAGTATACAGAAACTCAAGTATTGCTAGTTTTATGTAATATTCCAAATTTTGTTCCAATTTAGTGTACTTTAACCGGTTTCAAAGGTTGCATAAAATTTACAGGAAGCACTTATTCCGGGTCGCAGTGCATTCTTAGGTGACGCGTAAAATTGTTGATATCAAGCGAAAGTCGTACCTTGAATCTTGTGACTTTCACAAGTATATAAGGCCATAGGCCGATGTCAACCTCTGATAAATCCGAGGTTGTGTAATGCCCTAATTATGCATTCCATTCCAGTTTAACTCAAAATGCAATTTGCAATCCTGTTCACCTTTTCCAGTCATTGCCACTCTTCACTCATTACACTTTTCTCGTGACTTTTTACATACACATAACGACACAAGGAAAAAGCACATTTTTCCGAGAATGATTCAATGAAAGGGTATCAGTTTTTCTTTGGCAATGGGGACCAAACAATGGGGACAGGTTGTAAATAGACTTCCACAAGAAAAATCGCATATTTTTTAAAAAGGACTCCTTTCATTGTATATAGCAGTGAATATTATCATAAAATTCTCCAAAATACAAGACAACTATTTCTTTTATTTCAACGTTATAGATTTTTAAAGTTGTATATGGGTGACCAGGGTCAGCTGGTGTATTTTGCACTCTTTGTTTTTTTAACTTTGTTAATATCCAATTCATGAAAAGCTTATCGCGCAGAAAACTTACTCCAGTATTTTAGCTTACATTTTAAAAAGAGACAGTTCGGCTACCACCATTAGTTATTATTTTGGAAACACTTTCTTTAGAGTCGTGTCAACTTGCTCCGAATCCGGGGTAAGTTGGTGTATCAATTACATTTTATTATTTAAATTTTAAAATATTATCTTATGTAGTTCTTACAGGGCTATTTTAAAGTAGAAAAATTGATTTTAAAACCTGAAAAATAAACTTGAAAAGTGTACCGTACGTAACATAAAAAATAGGGATTTGAATGGAAATAACCAGAAAATCAAATATCGATTAATTGATTGATTTCTTATCCTGCAGAAAAAAATATAGTAAGCAATCGATTTCTATTATTTGATTAATCATTCGATGATGTTTTGAAAATGTTTTTCATTACATGATTCTCTACTCTCTAAATCTGAATAACCCAAGTAGAAATCTAACACCGGCATAGTACTGACCCAGTACTGACTCCAGTACTGAGTCCGTACTGGGCCAACACTGGCTGGTAACGCTGTCCAGTACTGATTTTGCTCCGACAGTCAGTACCAACAGTCAGTGCTGGATCAGTACTAAAATACTACTGGCATAACACCGACACAATAATGATTCGTTGAAAAATTGTAACTTTTTTACAAAATGCTAGAAAACGTGCTTTATTGCAAATTTGACCCTTATAAGCTTATTTAAGCTTATAATTTTTATTTTTATTATAAAACGGTAATGGATGCCAATAATGCTTAACGTTATTTAAAATTTATAAATTATTGCTCTCAATAAATAATAAAAATAATGATTTATTATTCACAAGTACCATTTTTATTGAAATAATTTTACAAAAAAATATTTTTCGTTCTTTTAACAGGTTTATTTTATTTACTTATTATTTATTTATATTTTTATTTACTTATTATTTATTTATATATTATTATTTATTAATTATTATTTATTTATTATTGTTTATTTATATTATTTACAAATGGTACAGCCTAAATAGTAAATACTTACAACTAAGAATTAAAAATCTCGCACGCATGTGGGATCGAACCCTAAACCTTGGGGACGCAAGTCAGAAACGCATATCGCACAGCCACTCTGGCTTAAAGTGATAATACCTTAAACCTACTTTGAATTTTGAGACCGTATTACTATGAGAAAAGATAAATATTCTCAGATATAAAGAAGTATAATAAAATAAAATCAAATCAAATCAAATAATTAAAATAAAATAATTAAAATTAAATTAAATTAATTAAATTAAAATAAAATATTTAAAATTAAATAAAATAAATTAAAATACATAAAATAAAGTAAAATTAAATTAAATAAATTAAAATTAAATAAAATATAAAATAAAATATAATAATTAAAATAAAATAATTAAATTATTTTCGGGTTAGCACTTTTAAT
>WNHD01004240.1:3497-17432 GCA_011057455.1 Ganaspis sp. Gsp50 | reverse complement strand
TTCTTTCCTTTACTCAGAAAATTAAACTCTTAACAGACTACACTTTATTTGTAATTATTATTGTTGTCAATTGAGTTCAATTACCTTTGTCTTTACCTTAATGACTATTATTATTCAACGACGAATTGTATACTATTTAGTTGCTCAAAAACTGTTTTAACAAGATGTCTTTTTCACAATAATTACCTTAGTTATTTATTTTATAAAAACTGACGTGTTAAAATAATTATTTCATTTTAACTAAACAAGGTAAATTAATTTTTGTAAATTTGTAAATATGCGTGAAAAAATCTTTTTGTGAAAATTGGCTAATTAAATGTTCAATAAACTTTAGCCTGATGAGGTCGGCGAAACAAGACCGACGAAACGTTGCTCCTCAGGAATTATAATAAAATTTTTATAAATTTTATTTTTTACCTTCCCAAGATCACTAATAAACATTAATACAATTAACACTATGGAAGGAACAAACTTTAATAATATCAGTTTTCACTTTTTTAAAATTGAACTAAAGCATAATTGGTTTACACAAATTGAACAATTCTACAAAATAATTCAAATCCTCTACATTCCTCAAAAACAGTTGGTTCAAAAATAAATCGATACTCCAAAGAATTCAATTGTCGAAAAATATGGACTCTTTCGAAAAGTGATAGAACGTCTAATTGTATAAATGATTCGAGGCAGTTGGCAACATCCGCTGAAAATCGAATCCCTTAGACAATCTTTGACAAACTGATCATAAATCTTCCAGTGTCATTTTTGTGAGGGAGAAAAAATTCGATTCAAAAAGGAAGAGAGTCAACTAATCGTTAAAGAGGTATTTCCTCGACATCAATGACACAACGTGATTAGGAACTGACGGAAGCCCGAAAGGATTTACTGCAGGTCCTTAATTAAATGACTAATTCATTACATCAATAATTGGCGGATGATTAATTATGGAGGCAATTATCTTGCGTGCGTGATTGCGCATGAGCGATGGGTCTGCTTTAACACTAATCAAGCGGCTGATTTAAGTCATCAAAATTTCAATTTGTCCGCGAAGGGGTTTCGTGTAAGATATTTTATTCTGACGTAATACGTCAGTCAGCTCGTAAGTCAGACCTCGATTTATTTTCATCTTGACTGACACTTGAGCGATTTGCAGATTCGAATCTATCCTTGAATAAGCGGTTTCAATAAGGATTTCACGGCAGTTGGGGGAAAGGTAGAGATGTAACCGAAAATTATTTCGAAAGCTGTTCGCCGATTTCCCGTCAAGACCGAGCCCACGTGGCCCCCAGGGCATTATTATTAATCGCTTGGCCAGAAGATCATCTCGAAGAGAGAGGGTGCGGCCAGACCTTTCGTGGAGGTGTATTCTAATCCGCAACTAGTGGTAATCGACAGTTTAATGACAGTGGTGGCAAAACATATAAACAACACTATAACATGTGCATCGGGACAAAAAAAGGCATTCATTAAAACTCGTCGAGGAACAGAAAAGATAAATGAATGATGACACTTCTTGTCACTGAACGAAATTATCCATTAACTTGAATAAAAATAATAAAACCGGGAAAATTTCTTTTTATGAAATTAAGAGATTTGATAGCCCTGTTTACTACTACTGTATTCCTTTTGTCAAAAGATATAAATATTCAATCTTTAAGCGTTATAATAGTGGCGAAGGGTCTTCAGAAGTGAAAAAATCTGGTCGCCCAAAAGTTCTGAACGCAAAACAATTAAAGGTTGCATAAAGCTGCTATTAACCGAAAAGCATCGAACTGTAAGTTAGAAGAAAAGTTTGGTATTTCCAAGGAAACGGTTCGTCAAAATTAAAAAGTGATATTAAATTTCACAAAAGAGTTACAGTAAATATATAGTGAAAAACAACTGGAAGCAATACCGAAATGTAGATTTCTTCGACGCAGCTATTTTGTTGGTGATGTTGACGTGATTCTTGATGATGAAAAATCTTTTTCTTTTGATTGGAATAAAGGAAAAAATTCTGGATTTTACACAAACAACATTAAAGATGTTCCTGACATTATAAGGTTTAAAGCTAAAGCTAAATTTGAACCGAAAGTTTTAGTTTGGGCAGTCATATCTTCTGAAGGAATCTCTCAACTTTATCTTTAAGATTCCTCCGCTTCTGTCATAAGAAGTGACACTTACATTCAGAACTACCTCACAAAACTAAGAAAGTTTATTGAATCTGAGCATTCTGATGTGAATTACATTTTCTAGCCTAATTTAGCAAGTAGTCATTATGCTAAAAATACTTTAAAATAGTTGTCGGAGAAAAATATACAAGTCGTTGCGAAATGTGCTAAACCTCCAAACATCCCAAAGGCTAGGCCAATAGAAGATTTTGGGAGTCTACTCTATCAGAAAGTATACCAGGATGGTTGGGAAACCAAAACAATTGTAAACAGCTGAAGGAGAGGATCAAGAGATGTGTAAGAAAAGTGGACAAGGAGGTTGTCCAAAAGGTGATCGGAGGCATCAAAACAAAGCTTCGTAAAATAGAAGAAGACGGTCCTTTGGAATTATATAAGTAATCGTTTTTGTAAGTAACAAAGATATATTTTAAAAATAGGAAAAATAAAATTTATTTTAACATTATTATATTTTTTTATTTAACATTAAAATTTGTGCAGCTACTTTATTGGCACATGTTAGAGGATCAAGATTAGATCCCTGAGGAACACCTGATGACGCAATAAATTTATCTGAATAAAAATTGCGTCAATTCTTACACATAATGATCTGGATTGCAAATAACTCTTAAACCAGTTAACTAACTTTTGACTCAAACCCGACAACTTTAATTTTAGCTAAAATATACCATGATTGACTCTGTTAAATGCTTTTGAAAAATCAGTATAAGCAGCATCAACCTGGCAACAATAAGTTCTCGGTATATGTTTTCAAAAATTAAAACAAAACCTTTAAAATTCAAATAAGATATTAATTAATTTATTAATTAATAATAATAATAATAATAATAATAACAATAATAATAATAATAATAATAATAATAATAATAATAATAATAGTAATAGTAATAATAATAATAACAATAATAATAATCGACAATTTCATTCATTCATTAATTTATTCCTTCATTCTGTCCACACCTGAAGTTCGTTGTTTCTGCTTTCAATTGTTTTTCGAAAGGTTTTGACATTTCGTAATGTTTACATGATTACAAAGTTTCGCGACTTTAAATATTTGCAAATTAAATTTAATTATCTCGGGATTTTTAACTAACAGTAGGAAAAAACATTGTAAGAGCAATCATTATGTACAAAAAGGTAATAATTGATTTTATTTTTGTATTTACATGTGTTTAAAAAATTATGAAATTCTTTTGAATAGTATATGGAAACAATAAAATAAATAAAAGAATAAAATGTAAATAGTTTTAAAGAAATGTAAGGAAAAAATGTATTAAATCATTATAGAATCAATTTGTGTTTCTTGAATATTTGCAATCTTTTAAAATTTAAATCCTTTAATATTTAATAAAATTTAAGAAACTTAATATTTTTTATTTGTAAACTTTTCTTTTTGTAAAATTAAGTTTTATTTTGAACTGGAAGACAGACATTCTTATTTAAATTCAATATAATAGTTTAATTTGCAATAATAAAATAGAACTAATATTCTTACAACTTTTTGGTACATTTTGGATTTGCTGTTAAAAATGTGATCTTGGATTTTAAGTGATTATAGTACTTTATATTTATTTGATGATCTTGTAAATACTTTTCAAAATTATAATAGCAAATCCTCAGAATTGTTAATGAAATTTTACTGACTAAGAATGATAATTCAATTTAAAAAAAATAATAAAAAATAATAAAAAATAAAAGAAAATAATAAAAGGAAATAAATAATATCCGCTCTGTAAAAAGTTTCTTAAATAAATAATTAATTAAAGGAAAAAAATTGTTGTACCATAAAGAAGAAACAATTTTAAAATAAAACTTTTTGGATTCGCAAAATGCATATTATGTTTTAGATAAATGGTATATACCTATATATTAATTGATTTTTTAGCAAAATTTAAAATATTCTGCGTCGATATTCTTTTAGAAACAGTATTATTTTTAAAAATATATTCAAATTTGACTCGAATAGAATAATCTGTACTTTCTTGTAATAAGTTTTTCGTTCTTAATAATAATAAGAGATAGTATTTTAGAAAAAGTTATTAACATTTAGAACCTATTACAATAAAATTTGAAATTATTTAATTTTTAAATGTTTAAATTTCGATTCGTTTCAAAATTCCGTTTCCCGCTCGCTTGCTCGCGTATTTCTTGCTAGTAATGATAATGATCGACAATTTCGTACATTCATTCATTATTTCATTCTGTTTACACCTGAAGTTGGTCGTTTCTACTTTCAAACTTTGTAATTTTGAATCAAGTACAAAATATTTCAATCGGCATATCTTGAATTTTGCCAAGATTCAAACCTCTGTAGTAAAGAAAGATAACAAAATATGGAATTTTGAGAATATAAAAGTCAAATGTAAATAAGTAAATACGTACCAAAAGCTTTTCATTGGACTCAAAGTAAATAAAACCCGAAACAAAATTTAAAAATGACTTACTTTTTACAGGTCAAAATAACACTTGTTTTATAACCTGAAATAAAGTTCACTTTCGACTTCATCGTTTGTTAATTTAAAAATGACTTCTGAGTGTAAACTTTTTATCAATTTAAATTAGTATTAAATTCAAAAAATATTTTCTAGGCCCATTTTAAATAAGGGTCCGTCCATAAACTACGTCACGCTTTCGAGGGGGGTGGGTCGAATTTGCTGAGCGTGATGATCTGTAGAAAAAATGGCGCTAATACATGTGAAGTTTGTGACGACACGGGGGGGGGGGTGTGGAGAAAATGTGAAAAATAGCGTGACGTAGTTTATGGACAGCCCTTAACTAATTGAAATTGAAATTTTTAATTTTGCATTCGTTTTGCATTTTCATATTTTGTAACGAGTAAATTAAATTAATAATTGCCGTACTAGCCAGAATGTTTTCTCGAAAAATTCACAACAAACTCTCAAAGGGGGAACCTTGAGAACAACCAGCGTTGGCAAGACGATGGCGAGACAGAAGCGACGATTGATGGCTCGAAGAAAGAAATTAGGAAATTACCAATGTTTTAATCCTTATTGGGAATGAACCCTAGAAGGAATGAAACTCTAACTTCTCAAAATAATTCTCAATTTATTATAATTCAGCTCAAAAATTATACACCAACACTCAATAGTTCGACTTTCAAATTTAACATTTAATTTAATTTTTTCACGAATTAATAACAAAAACTCTAGATTACAATTACACGTAAAAGAAACTCATTTCTCCCAACTCGACCTTCTCTGTGGTTCCTCTCCTTCCGCATTCGTCTTCGTCTTCTTCGATAGGTTGGTCATCCTCTTTCCAATGGAAGAAAGCAATCCCAAAATAAAGAATATACTCAAAATTACCTCTAGGAGAAAGGATTTTGACACAGTGATGAGCCACATCGTTACAATCCCCTTCCTTAGGTCGATATTGCTCTCAAAAATATCGCTGAAAAGAAATAAACTAAATTAAATGACACTTAATCTTACTGGACTACAAATAGAAAACTTTGATCTTGACTGCATTGACCTGCAATATACTGTAAAGAGATTCACTTTCTGGCCCTTACGAAATTTGCGACGCGAGCTGTAAGCAAGACGATGTCGAGAAAACTGTCAATAAATGCCAGCAAGTAGAGCTGGCTTCGGATTGGTGAGCTCTCCGACCGGCGCAGAACCGTGCGCAGTGCGAACTCGCTGTGGAGAGAAACCGTCGAGATGCATAAAAGAAGCGTGTTTCGAGGCGCTGGAAGCAGTCTACGACGAGCCGCCGGGAGTGGTGTTACCATCCCCGGAGGACTAGCCGGTTGTACCGAGCTAATAAGCTGCAATGGGTCTGAATGTTACTCACAAACCCCCAGTGGTTGGCACCTAGTGCATGTCATCGTTAGTTTTATTGTTCCGATTACGTTTCATTTTACGTTCCGTTCTGTTTTTCGTATTATTTTAATGATTTACGTTATGTATAAATCCAAAAGTCAGAATAATTTTAGATCTATAGTGATGTTATACTAATCAGAAGTTGTGTTTTTAATTTAATCGAACCCTGATCCGGCGAGCTAATCCGCTGCTATAATAATTCTGACAATCAACAAATTTTAGAGTAAAAAACATCGTTACAATACACACACATAATAAATTCTCTCATATATTTCATTAAGACCTAACACAACAAGGTAAGTATCGTTTTAGATCAGATACATGCACCTTTAATACCCGACGCGAATTATCGGCTTTCAATTCGTAAACTGATGGTCTCGAAATATCACACAAACAAGTCCTCAACGTTAAATCTCCCGCTCTAAGTATCTGAAGCGCCGGAAAAAACCCAGACTCCGGAAAAAACCGGTCGGGCGCGAACCCTCGAGCCGCGACCGCAGAATCTCAGGCATTTTCCAACTGAGCTACTCAGTCGGTTACTTCGTAACTTTGTAACTGAAGATTTCCGAAGCGCTCCAACTCTGTGACTCGATAATTGCCAAGAATCAAACAATGGTAATTTCCAGACGAGTTGCATACAATGTTTTATTGTGCTTTTTGTAATTTATTGCGAAAAGTGCAATAAAATATATTGTTGTATTTTAATAAATTGTTTTCCTAGAAGTCGTTTACTCATCTTTCAGGAAAATATGCATTTATTGTCTAAATTATAAATTTGCTGTTTAAAATTCGGTTCGTCTCTCATTAAGTTATTCTTCTTCTTCTTCTTTAGTTTTCTGGCCTGAGTATGGCCAATTAAGTTATTAATTACCATTAATTGGGCACCCCATTAATTTGAAATGTTTCCAAATGCTGGCAACTTTTGAGTGGTCGGATAAAAATGACGCTTTCAACAAAAGAGTGATGAAAAGGATGATAAAGTTGGTCATGAATAGTAGTATGGTAATGGAACGAAAGTAGTAAGATGGTAGTATAGTAGTAGTGAAACAAGTCCAAGAAGAGGATTTTCGCGTGGGTGTCGTTTGGTGGGCGTCGCGTCTGCCTCGTCGAGTACAGCTGACCCCTGACCTCCTCCTCTTTCTCTCCTTCCTCCTGCCCATCCCTTCTTCTCTTTCGAGTATACCTACCTCCTTCCCTTAATCACGCATGCAGATGCAAAAGCGCGAACACATTTAAAGACTGAAACCAATCCTTGATGTTGTGTGGAATTCTGCGGGGTCCGGGCACCGGATAAAGGGTGGCAGGGGGGCAAAGGGGGTAGGTACCGCGCGTGCAATTATCCTACGCGTGCGTGGGCGATCCTCTTTCCACCTTCACCTCCTTCTGCGTCATCCACCTTCCACGATAAACCGTTTATCTCCCGTGCACACTTGGGCTTCTCTCTCTCTCTCTCTCTCTCTCTCTGTCGGGCGATACGTCAGTGAGGTCTTCCTGTCCCGTCTAGCCGAAAGCGTTGCATAATGCAAATTTTATTTCCTGAAACCTCCAACCTTCGACCTTCTGTGCCGCACGAGAGGCACACGTACAGATGAGAGAAAACGTAGCCTCGTCATTGTTGCATTTCGTGCTTTTCCGCATGAATGAAATTTGTGGGGGACTATTAATGTATCGTCTCTTGAACCCTACGCGTTTCCGGACTAGTCAACGGGACGAGACTGAGCATCAGAAGTCATAAGTCAAGGAACTTTGACTGGCCGAGCGTCCATCTAGTATCTCACAATCGTGGGATAATCGTATTAGAGAGCGTTATTAACATTGTGCGGAACACGTTCGTCAATGATTTCTTCAGACTTGACGTATACGTATGTCTTTTTTTCAAGCCATTTCCGCTTTGGATGTTGGTTTAGAACCGCAGTTTCCTACAACTTGAAAGGTCATTTGACAAGATTTATGAGTTATTAACTTGGTGGAAAGACTAGATTCGAAGCAGCAGAAAATAAGCAAGTATTCGACTGATGATCTTTACACGGTTTTTTGATCCAGCTAAAAGCTATAATAAATTTGATTTTTGCAACTTATTTCATAAATGTACAGAAGCTTTTAAAATTTCATTTAATGTATTTATATGTTTAATTTTTAGGCAAAGAACGTTTATTATTATTTCTCACTATTGTATTAATAGATGTTACTTACAATGTTTATGTAAATATGTAACAACTGCGCATGCATAACTCCTATGGGTGACTATTGCGCATGTATAACTCCTATGGGTGACTACTGCGCATGTGTAACTCATATAGGTAACTACTGCGCATGTGTTACGCCTAAAGATGACTACTACGCATGATTAAGGTGAATACTGCGCATGTATAACTAGTTTAGGTGACTATTGCATATATATATATATATATAATTGTCATAGATGACTAATTCGCATATATAACTGTCATAGGTGACTATTGCGCATGTACAGATGCTCTTGGTGACTACTGCGCATATATAGCTCCTTTAGATGACTACTACGCATTTATAAATGCTTTAGGCGGCTACTGCGCATATATGGCTGCTTTAGGTGACTACTACGCATCTATAACTGCTTTAGGTGTCTACTGCGCACATATAACTGTCGTAGGTGACAACTTTGCATATATAACTGTCGTGACTGACTTCTGCGCATGTATAACTACTATAGGTGACTACTGCGCATGTCAACTATCAACAGCGAAAATAACGCATGCGAAACTGTCTCGAACGACAACTACGCATGCGCAACTGTCTCGAATGATAACTACGCATGCGCAACTGTCTCGAACGACAACTACGCATGCGCAACTGTCTCGAACGACAACTACGCATGCGCAACTACCAGAAGTGACTACTGCGCATGTACACTCTTCATTTAATTTATCGAAATTTGGATGCGTGCAAACTTAGACTAGAAATTTAATCAAATCATATACTTCTCTTATTTGTTAAAATATAAAACGCGCCTTCTAACATTTGCGAATTTTTTTTATTTTTTGTAAGCAACGTCAATGATGTATTCAATCTGAATTCTTGAATGAAAAGAGGACAATAGCTAAAATTATATAGACATAATAACAATCGAGAGAGGTAAAGTTTAAATTGATGACAATGACGCTATTTACGATCAAAAGAATGTACGAGATTATTAAGAGAGGATCATATCAAGATAAGAAGGTGTAGGAATCATAGTGCAAAATAAGATAGACCTTGGGTATAACAACCAGTATAATTAAGATTTGCTTGTTCACGTCAACATTTGACACTGAAGTAGTAAAATGAAATAAAACGAAACAAAAAATACTAAAAAAAAAACAGTAAAAAAATAGTAAAAGAAACAGTAAAAAACAGTTAAAAAAACAATTAAAACACAGTAAGAAATAGTCAGTAAAAAATATCCTGTAAAAATATAATTTTTGCAGTTTGCTCATTTTTTCAATTATTTTTTATTTTTCATTCCTAATCTGAAATTTCATTGGATGTCGAAAGAAACATTCCTTGAAAGTTACAGCCCTTGAAATAATTTTAAATACTTTTCCAAAGAATAGAAAGAATTTCCATCTAAAATACACGTAATTCGACGTACCTATTTTTTGCTCGTAAAGGGCCCTACATAAATTTCGTAAAGCTGTAATGAAGGGGGGTCTAATGAAATCTTACACCCAGTGTTAATGCTTCTTTTTCACTGAATCAAAAATCGTACATTGGGGAAGGGTAGTTAAAAATGTCCAAAAAACGTTTTGCGCAGTTTGTGCATTGTCCATAAGTTGTCTTAAACTTTCCGGTTTTATGTTTGGCAAAGTACTAGCCGAATAGACAACATAACGGTACATTTTCAATTGCGCATGCTTCAGATATCCACCTCACACTTGTGCGCATGCGTCCAGCCATTGCTAGAGTGGCGCCATCACTCGGAGCCGTCTTTAACTCACTCCTCACTCATATGTTTTCTCAAAGACTCTCAAACGATCAGTTTCAAATATTCTTTCCATGTTTTATGAAATTATACAAACTCGTTGTTGCAAAAAATTGCAACGACGCAGAAAAATTGAGGTGATGCAAAAATTGCAACGACGCAGAAAAATCGGGGTGATGCGAAAATTGCAACGACGCAAAAAATTGTAGTGACGCAAAAATTGCAACAACACAAAAAACTTGGGTGAAGCAAAATTGCGACGCAAAAAATTGCAAGTGATAACATAACCTTAAAAAGCTTCACTATTCGAACATTATAAGAATTTCATGAGCCTTATGAAAACAATTTGGAAACACTCATGCAAAAGGTTGTGTCTAAGAAAACAAAGGATCGAGAAGAGTAGAAAAGTGGGGGTAGATCTGTGAATGGAGATAGAGCGGGGTCTCAAGCCGAGGGAGATTTTGGTCGTTGTGCGCGGGTTTGGGGAGTAATTTGTCGTGCGACCACCTCGGGGAATGTTTAAATGAATTGCAGGAGGGGAGCCAGGCGGGGGGATTTTATCGGTGCGACATCTTGTACGGGAATGCGGGCCCAACAGGAATAAGAGATCCCGAGACTGGTGGATCTCTTCGAAAGCCAAAGGAACGAAGACTTACCTCCCAGTTGGTTTATTGCTCAATCCGCGCTCTCGTCTAATGGATTCGTTTCCATCGAACCCTTGTTCCTATCTACCAACTTGTATCGACAATCCCTCCACAACAATTCATACACTTCCACACTTTAATTCTCTTCTTTCCTTTACCCAATTTATGTACTCTATACTTTACACCTCTTCTACCATTTTTTGTTCAAATATACCTCTTTTTTTTAGTAAACATTTTACTGTTCCATAAACATTTTTAAACATACGAATAATAGTAAAAGGCCCAAACGAAGTGCAGGAAAAAATTCCTTTTTTTTAGTACGATCGAAATTTTTTTTAATATTCTGAGGGATAATACCGTGGTGGACCCAGTTTCCGTCCACTTTTACAAATTTTCCCTATTATAATGTGAAAACTGTAATATAATTGTAATAACTTATTAAATTATTGTATTATCGTTAACATTGAGTTAATTAAAACGATTTTAAACATCGTTAATTGAGTTGATTTGCTTAACAGCATGTAGCAGGTAAATTAATTACGAAAGTTATAATCAAAAGTAAAGTGGACGAAAACTGGTCCCTAGGCCGCCTTAGGTGCACGGGAACTTGGTCAATCATGGTATGTAGCTTACGTATTAAATTTTTTAAAAAATCAAGGCAGAAAAGTATGTACAAAAAATTAGTTCTTTTTTGGTACGCTCGAATTAATTTTTATCACACACTGTGTAAAGTTTTACTTAATGAAAATGAAAATAACATTCTTCACGGAGAAAAAGGGATTGTTACACGAACTAATGGTTTGTTAATATAGAACTAACAAATTAGTTTGTTGCCACAAGAAATTGGTATTGTTAGCAACAATACCAATTTGTTGTGGCAACAAACTAATTTGTTAGTTCTATATTAACAAACCATTAGTTCGTGTAACAATCCCTTTTTCTCCGTGTTCTTGTACAGTTTAAATCAAAGTCTTCATTTTTCCAGATTTTTCACTCTTGTAAAATCCTGTTAACGTATAAAAATCCTATCAACGTGTGTTCAACTTTAAACCGTCCATAAACCAGCTGTTACTCAGAAGAAGTTTTTAACTGCATTTCCAAGCAAACAATAGAGCGGGAATAACTTGACATCCAGTAATATGTAAAACGAAAATAACAAAAGTTAGAGAAACCGTTAAAAGGGCAGATGCGATCTGCTGAAACTCTTTGGCTAAAAGACATTTTTTCGAAATGCCTTAAAATCTCCATAGGAACACAAAGATGACAGACAATGGCAAGAGTAATTTTCTCAAATCGGCTTTCCATGGAAGTGAGAAGTTTTATTCGAAGAAAAAGTGTGGAGTCATTCCCATTTTACACCTCAAAGAGGGACTTTATCGAGGCAGCAGATCTCCCGAATATTTCTCATCTCCCTCCGATTACTGACGCAGATCTTTCTCCGAGAAAGGCTACTAGGTCCAGCTCATGGAATTTGTACTGCTTGGATCAGAGACGGTCCAGAGAGACGGACAGCTTCCGGAAGCATGGAGATATATTGTTAAAGATTGCGAGAACCTCTTGGACAGAGTTGACACCATCTCGTAAATAACTTGGGAAGATAGTGCTCGAAAGTTTTGAGAGGATACTAATATATCTCTCGACTTAGTTAATTGACTTGGAGATCTGAATGGCTCTGCCATGTATCTCGTTTTCTCTGACACCTATTTGCTACAGGAGTTTATTTTCGACAGATCCTTCACTTCGAAGGACAATTTGAAAAATGGTTCTCCAATCAACGTAACAGTAATCTTTATCTGATTAGATTGTGCTGAATTTTTGACACTTATATTTTTAATGAAGATGTATACAAATGTTGGACACGAAAAGGGAATTCTTATCACTTCGATGTCTCTTGTTTTTAAAAGCGGATCTACAAACGAGTCCATTCATAATCCCATTGTTCATTTCATTACATTTTATTACATTTTATTATATTTTATTACATTTTATTACATTTTATTATTTTACTTTATTTTACAAATTAACTATAAAATACTACAAAGCAAGTATGTACTACAACTGCAAATTACAATGCTTAATTTCAAGTTATTATAAAAATACTATGGATCACTGTTCCTCCCTTTTTTCACCTAATTCCCTTTTTTACCCTTTTTTTTAAAGAAAATTCCCTAAAACACCTAAAGTCATCAGTATTCGTTCCCCTTTCTTATTCATTTTTTATTATTGTATTTATTTTTTATTCCCACCCCTTAATTTTCAATAAGGTCTTTCATAATTTTTCAACAATAATACTTCAGACTATATTAAAAATACTTCAAATATTTAAAAATACTTTAAAATAATTAAAAATATTTCAAAATACTTCAAACTATTTAAAAATACTTTAAATTACTTTAAAACATTTTTAAATACTTCCCGATACTTCAGAATGTTTAACAAAACTCCGAACAACTTCTAAAAATATTTAAAAACTCTTCTAATTACTTAGAAATATTTAATATTTAGTTCTATAATTAAAATTACTTTAAAATACTTTAAAATCCTATTTATATTACTTTACAAGACTTCAAAATATTTCAAATTTTTTAGAAATTTGTATTTTAAGTATTTTAAGTATTAAATAAGGTATAAAAAGATTTTAAAACATATATTCTAAATGTATTTAAAAATAAGTAAGTACTTATTTTGAGTACTTTAAAATACTTCAAAATATTTATAAATATACTTCAAATTAGATTTTTTTACGCTTTTGGAGGAATTTAGATTTAGTCTAAAATCTACTCTGTTCAATAAGAAACGACGTTTACTTTTGATTTTAATTTACTTTTGTATATTAGTTTGCAGTTAAAAGGTTTATGCCCGTTAATTTGTTAAAAAAATAAAACAAATAAAAATTACTTTAAAATATTTCAAAATACTCCCCAATAATTTAAAATATTTTAAAATACTTAATATTTCCAAATAGTTCCCAATAATTTAAAATATTTTAAAATACTTAATATTTGCAAATACTTCCCAATACCCCAAAATATTTAAAAACACTCAAAAAGATCTAAAAACATTAAAAAATACTTCATAATATTTAAATATAATAATGTTATTTTTAAATATTTTCAAATATTACCAAATATTTTTCAATGTTACCAAATTTTTAAAAATATTTCAGAAAATTTAAAAACACTCAAAACGTATTTTAAAAATATTTCAAAATATTTAAAACTTATTTAAAATACTTCAGACTGCGTCAATAGTACATTATGCACCGAGGAGGTAAAGCGGGTGATTCTCGGCCGAGCTTGATGTTTGCGGTACGAGGCGTAGCCGAGTACTGTAAACAAGCGAGG